>CAUYQV010008406.1:0-18318 GCA_963574575.1 Galagoides demidoff | reverse complement strand
TCCCCTCAGCAATATGCACGATAGACCTTGACAATAGTTTAAATTTATAGCTATGTGATTTTCCCTCATTCTATTTCCTACCACTCCTCAGCTTTATAAAAATCCTGAACTTGGGTAATTGTCATTCCCTGACAGTAGAGTAATGGTAAACGTTCAACAACTATCAGGCTAGAAGAAAATAAAACAAACCCTGACTTGTTACATCTGCTGATTCTTGTGGAGTAAATATTCTCACTATGGCCAATTTCAAGCTATCAAAATAATGTCACTGAAAATTGAGTTAGGAAAGATATGAACAATTGACTCTCATGACCTGGTAAAAGCCAGCTCCAGTTCACTTGCCTTTTAATTTATCTTGTATATTTGTAGTCCTGAAAAAATATTTTTTATTTAGTTATTTTTAGATGTATAGAAAGTACATCATGTTTTACATGATGTTATCAGGCTTAGTTTCACATCTGATGTCATATTGCTGAGGTTCACCTATAACATTGCTTGTTACTACAGTTTGTTTGTTTCAACTAATGTGTATGTGCAGTTACCCACTCTGTGATCAGACTCTGGTTTATGCATTCACTCTGGCCAGTGCATATCTGGCTTGGTGGCATGTTTGTCTATTAGGAATAGTGCTGCTAAGAACACTTTTGTATTTATGTCTTCTGATGTGCATATGCAAGAGTTTCTCCTGAAATAAACCTAGGGGAGGAATAGCTGGGTCGTGGAACATAGAACATTCAACTACATGAAATAATGCTGGACCTTTCCCACATAGTTTGCATTACTTATTCTCCTGCCTATGGATCCATAACCTCTCTCACATTTTATATTTCTAAACTTTTTCTATTTTCTGAATCAAATGGATATAAAATGATGTATCATTGTGTCTTGATTCACATGATCTTAATCGTCAGTGAACTGAAATATCACTTTATATGTTTATTGTTCATATACATTTCTTCTATTAAATGTGTGTTGATCTTTTGCTCATTGTCCATGGGGTCTTACTGATGTGTTGTCAGAGTGATTTTTTTGTTTTTCTGGGGAAAGGGCTTTTCTGAAGAGTCTACCCTCGCTCCATCCACTGTTTTCTAGCTTCAAACCGCATCATCTTAGGTCTTCCTGACAGTCTCCTTCTGCCTTCCCTTCCTGACTCTTTCTCAGGAGCCAGCTCACCAGCACCTCTCCATGGAGGCTTTCCGGGCACTCTGCACTAAGGGCTATAGGGAGTTCTAGAGGCTGGGGACCCTGCTCAGCCATCAGTCCTGGCTCTGTGGAGCACGTCCTCTACTGCTTTCATGAGATCTCTCTCGCTTGACTTTCCCATGATTCTCTTCATCTTGGGGCCTTGGGTGGTGACAAGATAGAGCTGAATAGGCATGGAGAGCCAAAGCCCAACGTTTACCACAAAAAATGCACAGCAATCTACAGACCTGTCTCCAGATCTACCTATGGGGTTATGGGTAGATTCTTCCAGGAACAGACTCACATGTGGCAGAGTCAGGGCAAAAGTCCAGGCTTCATACCTTTCAGGGGAATTTTCCATGACACTTGGCCACTTTTAGGCCCAATTCTATTCCCATGGTTTAGGGAATAGAAACACTACACCTTCTCTACACTCGACCCTCAGACCCACCCCTCCCTCTCCCTCTCTCTGTGTCTACACACACACACACACACACACACACACACACGAGGTCTCAGTCAGAAAAGCTGTCTTTTTTTCAATCCACCACATCCCCTTCCACAGGGCGCCGGGGTGTCTGTCGGGTGGCGGGGGAGGCAGCCGGCTGCCAAGGTTCTTGCCGAGGTGTCTGCTGTCCTCCCAGCGCTGTGTCACTGCCGCTGCAGAGGTAGAAGCTGCTGTCTTCAGGATGCGCGCTTGTCACGGTCAGAGCAGAAAATGTTAGGTTTGGATGGCTGATGGGAAACTTGGTCTTGTTAAAACCTTGTTCATACGTGGCATCGGAGCCTGTATTAGAAGTTGCTATCAGCACCAAGCTCTGTTTGGGGAACTGACGATACCACAACATAGTGGTGGCCTGAAAGCCCTCGGCGTGGCACTCGATCCTCACGGAGGCCCGGCTTTCGCAGACCGCGCGGGGTGGATGCTGCAAGACCCGGGGGTCAAGCCCAGAGCCTGCGGAAACAGAGTCGGACAGACCAGAGAGGCCAGCGGGCGAGTCAGCGGGGCCCAGCCAGCAGGGCCTCACCTCTCCCCCAGCCCTGGAGAATCCTGTTTGTTTTGTGCACTCTTCCTATGTCTCCCTAAGGTCACGATCTCCATCAGCCCTGTCTGCTGGTTCCCACCTTACCCATTCAATCTCCTGAGAGTGGAGAGGATGGATGAGCCCGTCTCCCTTTGATGGGCATAAACAATCCACAATGCGTGACCACCACATCACTGCGCCAACACACCCCCTGCCCTAAACTCCCAGAGATAGTAAGGCTCATACTGGGCTGCAGAAGTAGCAGAAGCAACAGCATCTCCAGCGTGTCCTCGCACCGTCTGCTCTGAAGAAAGCTGTGACCACACGCCAAGTTCACCCCCGCAGGATGGATGCCCCTCCGGTAACCCTAAAGATGCGCTCGTCTGCCCCCTAGTGGTGAGCACTGTCAATGACTCGAGATACTTCCACCTCCCGGTCAAGGATGCTTTGCTTAAAGAGGACTCTAGATTTCCCAACATAACTTCCAGATTTATAGAAGAAACACTAAGACACAGAGCAATGACATGACTTAAGTGAGTTTCTTATAAGTAAAGGAGTATACGTTTGAGTAGTGAATGTCAGTTTGTTCCCCTGTGCCCTAACCTCAAAGTAATCCAGCCAAGACACCATGGATGTCAATCACGAGACCTACAGGTTGCCTGGATCATATGTGTTGATAATGCCAGGGGCAGCGCCTCTGCTGGAAGTTCAGTGTTCCTTCATATTCACAATGAAGTCTCTCATCTTCTAAATGAAGTATTCACCCCATGACAGTTCCCCTTAAATTGATAGATTTAATTCTAAAAATTTTAAAAAAATATTTGTTTATTTAACCTTTATGTTTTTGTGTAAATCACTGTTGGACGTTATGAGGATAATTATTTACAGTTATTTTTATTTTACTGTATTGCTGGTCATACTAAGTGTTGGCTAATGGAAATAGATTCCAGGAGGCTTAGAGAATTTTTTGGCTTTGGACATGCTAAGCTACTTATTTGAATGGCTCCTGTACTTTTTGTGAGAAGACAAGGTAAGGACGTGTGCTTCAGATGGCCTCTGGCCCAACATTATGATATGTCAGGAAGAAAGTGGACGCGGACAGAGGGCCCTGCTTCAGAAGGAAACCTTCCTATCCTCATAGAGAAACACGAGCTGCCAGGTGTGCACCCATTGTGTTGTATTACTGTGTCAACTTAGCTAAGCAGGAAATGTGTATCTGAGAATTTCCTTTCTGCTGTGGTTCTGGGTTAGAATTGATCACCAGGGAAGAAACAGATGGCATTTGTAAAAAGAAAGTAAAACAGCCGCCTTTGCTTTCTGAAGTTGTCATTGGTCCAAAACAGTCAAGAATAGGATCAAAACTGCCAGTGAGTCCCAATTTGTGCTAATTTTTCTCTCTACACCCCCAGCTCTTCATAACAACTGCCCGTCCTCTGACCAGGGGGACCCCAGACCCACCAGCAAACACTTTCCTCTGAACTCACAGGCAGTGGGCACAGCGCCAGCATCTTCCGTAGTCCCCTGCACCAACTGCCTTCCTGACTCCACGGAGCACATGCATGTACACAACTTAACGCAAGCTCCAGCTCATCCAGCTTCACCAGAGAAAGCCAGAATTTATTTTTCTGATCCTTTCTGGACAGTTACTAATCTAGCTTATCTCTAAATAGTGGGGCTTTTTTTTTGTTCCCTGACTGTACCCTGACACTGCCATATGTATCATAGATTAGCCATAACCCAAGCCATACATTCTGTCAATAGTACATGTTATCTGTCATTTCTCATTTTCTGAGTATAATCCAATGTCACCTTAAAAAATCTATATGGCCAGTTTTCTTGATGTCTGGAGGACTTTACTCTCTATGAGAACTATTGGGAAAGGAGACAGAGGTTGGAGCCAGAGGCCTGAGATTAAGGGGCCTTGACACAAGGAAAGCCTCCATGTTGGGGTCTGAGATCCCATCCATCTTTTCCATGGATGGATCTGCTACTGGGAATCAAAATCCATGTAACAAAAAAAAACATGTTTACTGAGGCAGAGGCCAAACAGGATGGATCTCTTTCTGCTTTGAGTGGGTATATGCTAAAGTTTTATGCAGGAATAATAAATATATATGACGGAAAATACACAGGAAAATTGTTAGTAAAACAATAATACTTCTAGTTCTTATAATTAGACAATTATATTAGATAATTGTATACAATTCTGACTATTCAAAATATTAGAAGACTATAGTTGTTGATTTTCCTTAAATTTACTTATGTCTCAAGAGAAGGGTAAAGTTAAGACAAATCTCAAATTTTGTTAACATGATGTGGTTATAAGAGAAAATTTTATGGTTAACCAACAAAGATATAGAAATGGATTATATATTTCTGGAAGGTAAAATAATTAAATGAGAAAAAATATTCAACCAAGAAATGGTCATAAATGAGTGGGAAAAAACCCCACAATTGGTATTCTAAGTCATTAACTTTGGGGATGATTTGTTGAACAGCAATTAAATAATTTGGATATAGTTGTCATTATAGCCTAAGCTTTCTAAGTGCGGTGTAAACTACACAGACTACATGAATGTTAAGTGTTCACCCCTGTGAATTTTCCAAATGAATTCAGATCAAGATACAGGACATTTTCATAATTCTAGATGCCTTCATCATGCCACTGTCATAGTAAACAAATAATGCTACCAAAGGTAATCTCTGTTCTGACTTCATACCACACTTGTGTATGCATTATTTCGTGTCTACCATTTTTTATCCAACATTATGTTTATAATATTCATACATATTGCTTTTTGCTACATTGCATTCAGGTACATAAATATAATACCATCTATTTGTCCATTGCATTGTTGATAGATGGTTGGGTATTTTCCAGCTTGGAGCAATCAAATATAAAGTTGCAGTGACAGTGCCTTGTTCTCTTATGTTATTTATCCTTTCCTGCTTCCTAAGAATTCTGAATTATTTCTTGAGTTTTTATATAGTTAACAAATTGATTTTCTGACTTGTCTAATTTACTATTGATGATGTTCAGTGGGCTTCTTAATTGAGCAATTGTGTTCAATATTCTCAAAAAATTTGTAGTTCTAGATTATAATTTTATATAAATTGTCCTTCCTAATCAATAGATACGATGGCTTCTCAAAACATGCTCAGAAAACACTTGGCAATATTTTACATTTTTTTAAGTTTCCCGTCTTTGACCTCAGATAATGTCTCTCTGACAACTTGATTGTGGGGAATGGAGGTTATGATGAAACTTCATAGCTACAGAGCTCCTTTTAGTATAAGGATTTTCAGTAGTTTTTTTAGTGGAATTTCTAAAGTCTATTTACGTCCATATGATTTGCTTTATAACTTCCTGAACTGAAAGGAGGGAATTTGTGTCCCTTTTAGTCATGTCCAAGATAAAAAGGAAAATAAGATTGTCCCTCTGCCCTTTCTTTCATTTTCTTCCTCTCATTGGACTTATAGTCTGATCCTGTCCCATCCCCTCTGGAGAGCGGCTGTGCACAGGGAGCAGGTAACCATACAGGGCTCTGTCTCTTCCTGGGTAACTGTACAGGGCTCTGTCTCTTCCTGGCTACCTTGTCTGGCTCAGGGAATGGTTGGTGCGGAGGTGTCTGTGCACACAGTCTAAACTTGCAGACTGAAGGTTTTGCAGCCATCTCATTTCCAGTGCTTTCTTTCCCCCTGTCTATGTTTTAGTATTTCGTCTCTGCGTGACTGTGAGTCAAGCTTCCAAAAAACACAAGGAAGAAGAAATTGAAAGTTAACCCCACACTCCATGAAGGAATTCAAAGAGAAGGCATGGAGCCAGGGCTGTTTCCTAGACAGGGGCTCTCACATTCTTTCAGAAATTCCCTGTCAGGAGACGAAGGGCCACATGAGCAGGACATCCTGGGGATCTTTGATGCTTCTGAGAATACTTCAAAAAAAAGTTTCAATTAGCAGTTTTAGTTGTATGTAAAGAATACATAGATCGTCATTTATTTCTAGAAATAAAATTGTGTTATCAGTTAAATGTTTGTAAATAAATAGAGTCAAGAATTAACACTGCCTGTCTTCTAATTCAACAGATGTGTGTGGAGAGTAAACAGAAAAAATACATAGAAGCATAAAGGTCGTTTGGAAAGTTTTACTTAACACCTGTCTGCTGATCAGTTGCTTAAATGTTTCTCAACCCGACCGACTCTCTCTTCTAAGCAACAGGCGCGAATTTATGCAAGCTTCCTGGACGTGTCTATGCAAATATCCAAGGAAGGTCCATTGGAGCGGGGAACTCAATTTTATTCAATAACTTTTCTCCATTAATTCTTCCTAATTTTCCACCATTGGTGTATTCCGGCCGGGGAGGGAGTTCGTGTGTTTTCTGACATTACCTCATCACTCTTGCCTTTCACAGTTCCTGAAGCCTGTCACAATCTCTTGGTGCTTGCCCATCTGGTGAAACTTGAATAATCAGTTTCATCTCAAAACTTTCCTTCTCTTTGACACCCTCCCTGATGTCACCAGACAGAACTGGCCGTGTTATTCCCTATGCTCCACTCACACCTCAGATTCAAAGCACATGTCACATGATGTGGTGACTATAGTATTTTTCTTCTAGGTCTTTCTCTCAGCACTGGGATTTTATTATTTCTCTGAAGGTAGGGGCAATTGCTTGCTCATTTTTTGTTTTCTAATATTCACTAAAACAGAAAAAAAAATGTTTGGGGTTATAAAATTAACCTCTCTCTTCTCTCTCCATATATATGGGTCACTATGAAAGTTTTGAGACAGACTGTGTTGTGGTCCATTATTTCACTTCCAAGAAACAGTGGACAGTGTCCTTTCTGATTCAGCCCTGCAAGTTTCAGCTGGCTCAGCTTATCGGTGTTGTTAGGAGGACTTCATTTCTTTCTGTCTTCACACATTTTATGTTTTTTGATTTTTGTGTACCTCAAAACTTTCATCATGATCCATGAAATACATACATATGTAAATATATGTGTGTATGTAACTTACTTACATAACATATATCATTTTTTAACCCAGCTTACTGACTGAGGGAAGTTTCATGCCACCCTGAAAAGCCTATTGATGACGGCAGCAGCTTCAGTTGCCTGGCTGAGGCAGAAGAAGGAAGGCAGGGGGCAGAGGAGCAGGCCAGCTGGTAGAGGAAGCCGGGATCGGACACATTTCTGCACCAAGTGGCGACCCCCGTGCTTTGCTGTGTTGGCACTGGCACAGACGTAGAGGGCCGTCTGGTTCCTTTGTAGTGATGTCACTGAGAGGATGCAGTGCCTTCTTCTCCCTATAGGCACTGTAGCCATGGGCTAGCTCTCCTTCCTGGACCTGATCCACAAGTTGTGAGTGGTCGATGAGTCTCAAACCTTGCTCACGGTCTTGCTGGTACCAGTACTCGGCATTGTGATCAAAATTCTGTTCACATTCCAGGGTCACATCTTGTTTTTCCTTTCTGACTAGGTATTTTGGGGTCTGAGTGATGCTGCTATTCGTGGTTCCTGGGGAAGAAAGAGGAAGACGCTGCAACACAGCCCAGGGAGTTGTCGGAGGTGCTTCACGGGAAGCAAGGCTTAGATGTGGGCCTTGGCCCAGTGGGACAGGCATTCACCCCTGAGCCTCAGACTCCTCTGCTCCGAGGAGACAGAGGGCCACACAGCAGAGCACCTGGTTGCTCCTAGTAGGAAGATGTTCTCCTTGTGGCTGCAAGCACTGGGGACAGAAGCTTAGCTCCGGGGCTCCACCTGGCCTGAAATGTAGTTTGTCAGAACACTGGAGGGAATAGTTGAGGGGACCCTGGAGATATTCTGGATGAGCTCCCTAATTTTGCAAAGAAAGAAACAGCCCAGAGAGCTGAGTCACTGGCACCTCCTATAACTCTGTGTCGCCTTTGAGCTGAGGGGCTGGCAGGCCATGTTTCTGGCCTCATTCCCACTGGCTGTGGTTTTCACCATTTCAGTTACTGTAATGTTTGGATTCCCGTAGGGTCGCTGTAGACACCCTGGTTATTTGAGAATGTAGAATTCATTTGCGATGGCATCAGTTCTCTCAGAGAGAGGGTAACTTGTCAGGTCTGTCCTGAGGAGTCGGTGGCAACTGTCCTGCTACACCAAGCCAGAGCTGCTGTTCCGGGTCCATCACACACCGCACCGGACCCCACATCCTTGGGCACCCCCTCTGGTTGCTGTTACTTCTTTTAGGTCACTTCCATTCTCCTACTCGTTTCCTGCTTTTGTTTAATGTCCCGACTAAATTTTTATTTGACTTTATTTTCCTTTGGACATGTTTTAATTTATTCTGCATTTCTGAGATAATTTTGTCTTTTTCTTTTCTGAGTTCAGTCAACTTCTCCCCTCCTCCCATTTCTTTCTGTTTTTGGCATTTCTATTCCTAGTTTTCGAACTCCTGTTTATAGGTGGCATTTAAAGTATATTTAATCTTGTTTGGAGTATAGAATTACATTTTCTTCCAAAAACACATGATTCTTTTTTGGAGTGAGGGAGGAGAAGTGAAAGATTTTTCTTTATTTCATGGGTTTACTTTCCTTTTGTTCATTTCTGTGTTATTGGGGTATTCTACAAAATTCCTCATTTGATGGCTTTCCCTCCCCACCCATCATTCTAGCAAAGGGCAGACACCTTAGTAAGTATTGTTTGTTTGTTAGTTTTTATGGTGAGGGTGGGGTAGTTGTGGTTCTATTAATTTGTGACTCCCTTTTGTTTTGTAGGATTTTACATTTTTCCTTTTCCCTCTTTTCACTACCTAACGGCCAGAGGACCCTCTTCATTCCTTTTTAGCTTTTTTCTCACTCACAGGCAATGCCGTTGGGAGAGGACACTATCCCTTTAAATCACATATCAGATGCTTGAAATAGTGTGGACTTGGGGATCCCCTTCCCTGCAGACCTGCTGAGGCCCAACTCAGGTGCTGGTCTTTTCTTGGTGGTCTTCCCAGCTCCCCTTAGATCCCCCAGCCAGCATTCCTCATCTCCTTCTTGGCCAGTTTTCTCTTTTTCTTAATTCGAATAGGTTCAGGAAAGGGCAGGAGTATGTGAAATACTTTTAGAAAATCGGAAGGCATTTTCTTCTATCTGTTTTCAAGTGCCTGTCCCACTCCCATGCACAAAATGCAGTGCAGTAACCTGTCATGCGTCATGCTGTTGAGGCTTCCAAGTGTATTAGAAATGACTTTGAACTTGTCTACCTTTTGTTTTTTTAAATTGCTTTATCAAAACAAATGATAATAAACCCTTTTCTTTAAGCACCTGATATCTATTGAGTGATGAGAATAAAGGAAAAATTCACTGAGACAAAAAATTTAGGTACACATTTCTAATGAGCCCTACCTGTGGGGAAGAAGTTTCCCTTAAATTCCAAACTTATCACACTCTCTCTCCTTCATCTCTCAGCTAGTCTATAATTTTACAGCAGGAGTTCTTAAATCTGGCATAAACCTGAATGGACACTAGTTAGCAAAGAACAAAATGAAAATTATGCTACAGGCAGCCCAATAAAAACACATACATATGTACACACATATATATGTTATATACATACATATATATTTCTCTATATCAACATAACTTTTCAACAGTCAAATCTGGGTTTGAATTCTGTCTCTTGTCACCTGCTAGGTTTCTTTCTTTCTTTTCTTTTGGAATGAATTCTTTTCTTTCCTTCTTTCTTTGTCTTTTTGAATGACTGTTCTTCTTTGCAAATGTCAAAAATTAATTATTTTGTCAAGGTGAAAAGGAGGAAAACACTGCCTTTTTGTTACATATATAATCAAATTATATGTGTAAAGCACGAAATATAAAATCTGATGTGCAGTATGGAGTGAAAGAAATAGAGCTATGCTGGTTCGTAAGTGTCTAACCTGAAAGATTAGGTCCAATTTTCGAAAATCTTTTACTTTTCTTTTGAAGGACAACGTCTCAGTTATAGGGCCTATAGACAGAGGTGTTCCATGATATTTGTACAATTCTTTCCTATTTCCATCTTTAACTTGCAAACTGCCTTCCAGCTCATGTTCCTGTTGCACAGCTAGTGTCTCCCCTGCCCCGCCCACTGCTGTCTTGGGGGTGGGGCCAGAGGGCGGAGGGTGTTTGTGCGCAGAGGGGATGTGACTCTGCATTGATGTGGATGCTGAGCCGGCGCAGAAATAAACTGCCGAGTCTACAGGCTCAGCCTGCTGGATCTTTAGGATACTGGGTCCCTCTTTGGGAAATTCAGCAGAAAACCGTTTTGTTGGCATTCCTGACTCATCTATGGTTTTTTCTTTCTGGAGGTAAATCATGAACTTCGGACCTTCCCCCAGGAGCTGCTGATACCAGTAAACATAATTGTGTTCTTTCTCGGGGCTGCATCTCAGGGTGGCCTCCTGTCCTCTCCTCCTGACCAGGTGTCTTGGGTTCTGACGGACACCAGCATTTGTGAGACCTCAGAGGAGAAGAGAGTGCATGAGACAGTCAGAATGGCAGAAGAAGGAGCACCTGGAAACAGCAGCACAGCTGAAGTCTCTGGGGTTTATTTAAAAATTCACATACATTTTGCTTCTGCTGCATAATGCAATTATCTATTTTCAAATAAATCTCAAAACCTTTCAGAAAATCTTTGGTCAACAGAGAAGTCCAGTATATGTTGGAGCCCAGGGGTGTTGATCCATCAGCTCAGAACTCACCTGACCCCAGGAGCCAGATGGCCACACAGCAGGAGAATCTGATATCCATGGCTGAGTCTGGGGTGAAAGTGACCCAGAGGCAGGCCCAGGGAAGATGCTGCTGCTCCCCATGAGGCGGGTCTTCCTGTGAGATCACCACTTCTAGTGGGTCCTATGGTCCCCAGGACCAATCTTATATGTTGGTCTCTTGTTTTTAGCTGTACATACAACATGCTTGGCGTGCAGCCATGAGGATAGTTCTATGTAACAACAGCTCCAAGATAACCACCTCCACTATCAGGCCTTTCCCCACTCCACTTTTTTTTTTTTTTTTTTGGTGAGACAGAGTCTCACTATGTCACCCTCAGTAGAGTGCACTGTCGTCACAGTAACCTCAAACTCTTGGGCTTAAGCAATTCTCTTACTTCAGCCTAGGGAGTAGCTGGGACTACAGGCACCCACCACAACACCCAGCTATTTTTTGGTTGGAGTTGTCATTGTTGTTTACCAGGCCTGGACGGGGCTCAAACCTGCCAGCCTTGGTGTACTCAGTGGTACCCTACTCACTGAGCTATGGGCGCCGAGCCCCCCACCTCCACTTTTGCTCATCTTTGTTCATTCATTTTCCTTTTCATATCATATGTTCGTTTTCTAGCTGTTGTTAAATAGAGGCAGTAACAAGAGGTGACATCAAGACATGAAATCAACAATATATTAAAGCACATAATAAGAAATGGTTTTCCTCCCCTGTGGGTGTGTTGTTGTTCCTCTACCGGTTTCATATTAGCATCAAGTACATTGGATACTTGCAGTACTTTACTAAGGAGAATGTTCTTCAACTCCATCCAGGTATATATAAAAGATAGATATAAAGTCTCCATCTTTTTATGACTGAATAGCATTCCAAATAATATTTTATAAATTTCTATGTAGAGGGCTTTTATGCAATTTGAAAGATTTATTCTTTTTTTAAATTTTAGATTGACATGAGGGTACACAGGATTATGTTACATTGTTTGAATTTCTCAAGTATAGTTTAAGTTGTGGTGGGGGAGGGGAAAGAGAGAGGGGAGAGGGGGCTTGGTGAGCTCTGACCTGATATGCACAATGTGAGGGTAGATGGCTCATAGACCACTTGCACTTTACCTAACAAATGCAAACAATGTAACCTAATCATTCCTACCCTCATATTAATCTAAAATTTTTTAAAAAGATGTTTTTGAAGGAAAGAGAAAGATAGGAACATGGAGACTAATATAGCTGGAGGAAATGATTTGACATTTTCTCAGTTGTTTTTTTCCCCTCCTTCATCTCAGCTACTTAAATGGCTTTAAATTTTTTAAGGAAACTTTATTTTAATGTTTATATTTCACTTTTCTGATCTGTAGTTATTCTACTTGATTTTTTTGATATAAGTAATTCAAATAACAAACATTAGAAAAACTGTAAATTCTCCCTCTGACTTCTGTCTCCTCAATCTACATGCCTATTTGTGTGATTCTCTGTGATCATGAATGGATACCTGAGCTCGGCTTCTTTCTGTTTTTCTGTCCTTTCTTACCCGGTAGAACTGAAAAAAATTATGTGCAAGGCAGAGTGAAAGAAAGATACAAAGAGCAGGGCACAGTCCCGCCCCACTGACTAATAGAATTCACCCGGGAGAGGCAGAGGTGTAGCTTGTCCACCTAGGACACTCCACACTCCATGGTTTGACTAATAAATATGATTGTGTTAACTTACAAGGTCCAAATAATGGTGGTTCAAGGCCTTATCTGTACCAGGATGCTAAGGCCTCCCTAAAATGCTCTCCATTACTCTGGGGAGTATTCAGTGGGCTTCCCCATAAGTAACTCAATCAAAACACAGCTACAATCACCACTGGAATCAGTCCAGTTATTCTCCTAGGAATATTCCAAATTGTCCACCAAAACCATTGTCAAAAATGCTCATCTCTGAGCACCCACGCGTCACCCAAAGGGACTTTTTCTGGATGCTTTTGGATCTGTTAATACTCAGGCTGCTAAGGCAGGTTCAGAGTTCACACAGAAGTGAGGGAAACAATTAGTCTCCTCATCAACTCTGAAATGTTCTTTGTCATTTGGGACTCAAAGAAACTCTTCTTGTGTGCAAAATCTCACCACGAAACTTGCCAACAGTTCCATGAGATGCTGGTTATCAGTCTTTCATTTCTTAGGTAAGAACCAGAGGCCTTGCCACTCATTTTAACCTCTCCTCCTCACTGGTGCAGGTTCCAGACTAAAAATCTCACTCCAGATTTCATCATCAGTCACGTGCTGTGATGAAGATTAGGAGATGCAAATGGTTGAAATGAGAGGCATTAAAAAACAGTAATTCAATGCTCTGGGGATAGAAGGGGTAGTGGCCATAGCAACATGCCAACCTAGCAGCTCTGCGTGCTGTGAAACAATCACTCTCACGCAGATATTTTATTATTTCGATGCAAATGTAAAGGGAATTGTACTATTAATTTCATTTTTACAAAGTTCATTGTTAGTATATAGAAATACAACAGAATTTTTGGTATTTATGTTTTAACCTACACTTTGCTGTATTTATTTATTAAATCTAATGTAGTTGTGTGTGGGGGGGGTGGATTTATTAGTGTCGACTATATACAAGATTATGCCAGCTGTAATTAGAGATAATTTTATGTCTTCCTTTTCAAACTAGACGTCTTTTATTTTAGTTTAGTTTTTCACGTCTAATTGCCCTGGCTAGAACAAGGTTATTGCAGGTTGAAATTATTTCTTCCAGTACATAAAAATGATACTTTCCTTTTTTCTTCATGGAATATCTCAGAAAAGATTTTGTCTGGTCTGCCTGGAGTCATCTGCTGCCAAGAGAAGCCTTCTGCTGGCGTCTCCTCCGCACGTTACGGGGCAGGGCTGAGGATGCACACCTGCAGCTCCCTCCCGCCACCGATTCTGAGAACAGTGAAAAGCGATGCCGAATGTGCGTGTTCAGCACGGATTCATCTGCAGATCCTGTTTATTCTATCCAATGATAGAAACAATAGATGGAAAGTTCCTGGATCTGATAATGATCAGCTCCTTGATTTTGCGGCCAAGGAGACTTAGCCCCTGAGACATGGGGTACCTTTTCTTCTGCCTCTAACAGCTTTGCGTATATTAATTCTGATTTGGCTCAGTGGCATGTGGTGCAAATGACAAAACACATAATTTTAAATCCGTGTCATATTCAGCATTGCTTATTTCCCCTTTCGCTATTAGATACAATTGTGTATTAATCTTCCGTAGGGTCAGTGTAGGTACTCTGATGACATTTGATGCTACTTTTATTTTTAATACTATGACTCTGCTCATGAATGGCAATCCACAGCTATACTAATATATCTAGAGCCAGCTACTGGGGAGGCTGAGGCAAGAGAATCGCTAAAGCCCCAAGAGTTTGAGGTTGCTGTGAGCTATGACACCATGGCACTCTAACCAGGGCAACACCTTGAGACTCTGTCTCAAAAAAAAAAAAAAATTATATCCAGAGCCAAAAAAAAATTTCCTAAACGAAATTTATTACTGAATCAGTTTAAAATAAAATACATCTTTATTTAGCTTAATGAAAATGGTAAAGTAGTTTTGTTACACATAATATATGGTCACTGGGAATAGACTATTATAAGCATACACAGAAGGCTGGTGCTCCACTGAAGTCTTCAGGTGGAACCAGGGAAGGCAGGACATGGTGGTGTGATCACAGTTCTACTCCCCATGGAAGAATCTCTTTTTGAGTTGGAGTTTAATACAATGGCATCAAAATAGCCCCCCCCCCCAGGGATTCATGTCTGCAATAGGGTATATAAAGGAAACAAAACTATTACCTGAGACGAGGCTCTACAAGATAGAACCAAGTGCCCTCATGCAGGGCTGATCACATCAGATCCCTGTGGAATACTTAACTATCCTCAGGCCCCTGAGGAACTCTGCTTGGCAATTATGCGCTTCCTAATGATAAAAGTAAAAACATGATTACCTTTCACTTTGTCAAACAGTATCCTTGTTATACATGAAATTCAAAACATGAGATTCATAAAAAAAGAGGCAGGAACAAAATAAAATTATTAACAGAAACATAATAACTTAAAAATGGCAAAAGACCGGAATGAACATTCTCCAAATAAAATACAAAAATCACCAACAAGTAAACATATGAAAAAGTGCTCAACATCACTACTCATCAGGGAAAAGTGAATCTACAATGAGGTGTCACCTCACACCCGCTAGATGGCTGCTGTCAAAAAGACCGGAGAGAAAAGGTGTTGACAAGGGGGTGGTGAAAGGGAAACTTTGTACACTGTCAGTGGGGATGTAGATTGGCACAGCCACATGGAAAACAGAGTGGAAGTTCCTAAAATAGAACTACCACATGACCCAGAAAACCCTCTTCTGGGTACGTGCCCCAAAGAAATGAAATCAACACCTGGTGAGGATGTCTTCACTCCCACACACATTATAGCATTATTCACAATAGTCATAGTATGGAAACAGTTCAGTATCTGTTGGTGAATGGATGTATAAACAACTGTGGGATATATCTGTCTGTCTATCATCTATCTAATGGAACATTACTCATCCTTAGAAAAGAAGCAGATCCTGCCATGTGCCAAAACATAGGTGAACCTGGAGTACACTGTGTCAGATGAACTAGACATGGAAAGAAAAATACTGCATTATCCCACATATGTGTAGGACCTTAAAATAATTCAAATATACAAAGATAGAGAATAAGACAGTGGTTACCAGGGGTGGCAAGGAAATGGAGAGATACAGATGAAAGGACACAAAGCAGCAGACATGTATGATGAGCAAGTATAGATCTAACGTACAGGGTGATGGGCGGTGCCTGTGGCTCAGTGGGTAGGGCGCTGGCCCCGGATACTGAGAGTGAGGGGTTCACACCTGGCCCCGGCCAAACTGCAACAAAAAAAAGCTGGGCTTTGTGGCAGGCGCCTGTAGTCCCAGCTACTCGGGAGACTGAGGCAAGAGAATCACCAAAACTCAAGAGCTGGAGGTTGCTGTGAGCTGTGACGCCACAGCACTCTACCAGGTAGAGGGCTACAGAGTGAGACTCTGTCTCTAATAAATAAATAAATAAATATAACGTACGGTATGATACTGTCTTTCGTTCAGGATTTTGCTTAACGAGTGGAATTCTAACTGCTCTTGCCATAAAAAATGGGTAACCATTTAAGATGATGGATATGTAAGTTTGCTTCACAACAAAATCATTGTACTATCTAAATGTATTTCATAACATCATATTGGATACCTTAATTATACATTTATAAATTATAAATTTATTTTATAATGAAGTGAAATTGTTGATGAAAATAATAGATGAGACTGCTTCGTCAATCTGATCCTTCCTTCTTCTGGGAGAGTTCTGGGGAAAGCCGGTGTGTGCCTCTGTGTCAGTATTTTAATGTATGTGTGTGTGTGCCCTGTAAAGTGTGGGGCAGCAGTGAATAAGGCCGCTGGCCAAGGAAAGAGGAGACAGGGTGTTTATTTTGGTTATAAGGATAGATATGTGAACATTCCAAATGTACCTCAACTTCAAAATGACCCAGTTGAATTTGTAGGTCTTCTTTATTGAATGCTCTATTTCATTTGGGCTCCCTAGATTTGTTGCCCATATCATTATTCTTGAAATCCAAGGGTAGAGTTTTCTTAGTCTGTTTTATCTCCCTCATCTTTTTCATCAGATAAGTGTTAAAATTCTGTCCATTCTGTACCTCAGCAATCTGTTCCACTTTTGAACCTGTTCTGATGCTCTAGTTCAAAGCTTAGCGGTATCCTGTCTATATTATTTCAATGAGTATCTTCATGTTTATTGCACTTAAGACATTTATCTTGTTAATTTTTCTGTGAGCTCTATCTACCCTCTTAATGAATTTTTAAACAAACAGTGTTGTTAACTGTAAGTTAAACGTGCTGCCTTTTATCTCCCATTTCAGCAGTCTCTCTATTGTGTGTCTTCTGACAACTTCGTCTAACACAGAGAGATGACTTAATCATTCCATGGCTCAATAATGTTCAAACATTCCTTTGGGGAACAAAATAAAAATTTAAAAAATTAGATTCTTTGTGGTCTAACTTTAAGCTACCTTTCTTAGCTTGACGGTAGCTTGGCCTCACTATACTGTGTTCCAGGTTTGCTGATACCATTTGAGCTTTCTCTCCTTTATTATTTTGCTCATCCCTTAGCCTAAAACCCCATTTTCCAATTATAATTTCAATCTAAGCATCATTGAAGGATGCATCAAAACATTCCTTGCTGCGGACATTCTTGGAGTCCACCTCTATCTCCGAGCACACACGGCACTTCCTTGGTGTCCATCCTACCACATTTCCCTCAGCCTCTACCACATTTGTTTAAGTATATTTATTATGTCATCTGTCTGTCTGTATTCCCACTACATTGTGAGCTCCTAGAAGGGAATGTTTTGTTTTTATTTCTGTCACCAATAACATTTATTATAGCCCCCAATATGGAGGATCTATTATTTAATGACTGTTTAAATTTTCCCTTAGTCAAGATTGAGGTTAATGCTCTCTGAAATACTGAGAAGGTCATCTTCAAAGAAGTACAAAACGTTTTTGTTCTTTACCATTCTGTCATTCTCCCCAGAGCTGAAATGTTATCTGAGTGCTTATAATGTAATTGCATGGATTTTTGAGTTCTGTTAGGTGTGAGGCTACCAGAACTTCCCAAGAATTCCCAGACTGGTGCGTCTTTTCATTCTATCAGATGCACTGAGGCCAGGACGAAATCCTACTGCAACCAGGTGACTGCACCTCTCTGAGTACCTTGTGTTGTAGGGGTAACTTATAGACTCTTCTTAGCAGATATTTTGCTGTGAATAAATATTTTAGCCCCAGGTGGACTCCAAATCATCTTTCTCCAAGCAAAAACAAGCAGGCTGCAGCCCCATCTCCAGACCTGTAAATACCAACACAGGTAGTTCCTCTGGAGAAGGGTTTATATCTAAAAGTGGGTGAGCAGAGCTCAACGGTAATACCTACCAGAGTCATATTGCTCAAGTCATGAATGAGCAGATCTCAATTTTGTTATGCAGTGTCTGTATTGGAGGAAAATTTTTATTATGTAAAATTTCATCAAGGTCTGAGAAATGGTGGGAGGAAAGCCTGCCAAGGTGAACAGGGAAGACAATGTGGCTGTCGTTCTAAGGATTTTCCAGGCAGCCATGGGAAGATGACTTTGTGTGGTGTCACTGAAGAGAGAAGAGATTTTAAGAGATCAAAAAGAAGGCACGTGTTGGGAATGGATTAAATAAGAGACACAGAAAGAAAATTTGGTCTAAATAACGAGAGGGAGAGAGAAAGGGAGCAGCTAGGCTGACAGGAGAGCTGTAGAGTCTCTGGGAAGAGCAGGACCTGGTACCAGG
>CAUYQV010008402.1:0-15883 GCA_963574575.1 Galagoides demidoff | reverse complement strand
GGCTGGGGATTCGAACCTGCCACCTTATGTGTACGTGGCTGGCGCCTTAGCCGATTGAGCCACAGGCGCCAAGCCAAATTACCTTTTCTTGATCATCATTTGCCTTCATTGTGTCCACAAACTTTTTCAAGCTTCCTATATTGCATTTTGATTTCTATCATATTTTTTAATTGCTTGTTTTTTCCTGGAGGCTTCCCTTCGGGATTCTCCCTGGTTAGACTCCTTCTTTTTTTTTTTTTTGGTCATATTCTAGTAAAAATCATTCTTTCTACTGAATAGTTTGGTGAGTTTTGAAGAATGTGGGTTTGCATGTAGCTACCACCATCAACATAGAGAATTTGTCTGTCACTCCCAGGAGTTCCTTTGGGCCCCTTTGTGGTCAGTTTGCCTCCTGTATCCAGTCCCTGGCAACCAAGGACCTAATTTCTGTCCCTGTAGTTTTTGCCTTTTTCAGAATGCCGTATAAATGAAATCATATAATATTTTTGACTAGTTTCTTCCACTTGGCATAAGCTTTTGGCATTCGTCTGCATTGATGCGTGTATCACTACTTTATTCCTTTTTTATTGCTCAGTATTATTTGATTACGTGGCTGTACCGGGATTTGTTTATCCCCTCACTAGTTGATGGGAATCTGACTGATTTCCAGTGTGGAGAAACAGAGAATGGAGCTGCCATAAACATGCACAGACAGTTTTTGTGTGGACATCTGTTTGCATTGGGTAAACGCCTACCTGCTGGGGCATTTGGTAAGGGTAAGTGTACACCCATCTTCGTAAGGAGCTGCCTTTCCACATGGCCACACCATTTGCAGACCCAGCTGTGCTCATCTTCTCTGCACTCTTGCCGGCCCTTGGTCCTGTGGGTTGTGTGTGCTTTCTTAGATCATTGCGATAGGTATAGTGGGATCTGTTGTAGTTTTAATTTGCATTTCCTTGATGACTAATGATGCTGGACATTTTTTCATGTGTTTGCTTGCCATCCATCCATGCACCCTCTTTGGTAGTGTCTGAACAAATTTTTTGTTCACTTTTTAAAAAAAATTTTGATCTTTGAATTACCTCTTTTTCTTCTAAGGTCAATTTTGTTTATCTTCAGTCTTTTTCTTTCAATTTGTTGGTTTAACATAAGCCTGGTGACTTGGAAGGGTTTGTGGTTTTGCCCACCTGGCCTTTCTCCCAATGGGTGGTCTGCCTGGAAGTATTGAGTGGCCTGGGCAGAGTGCAGCAGGTGTGTCTGAATCACAGGATCACAGAGTGGGGGACTAGCCTGTAGGTAGGGTCAACCTTCCCAATCAATGCCAGCAAGAGGGGACCTTTATTCTGGGGGCGCCAGAATAGGATCCTTTAATGCCCCACCCTATTTTTTGCCTATAGGTGGATGCTTAGAGGCAACAAGTAGGGGTGCCAACTGAGACTTGGCCAGTGTACTGACCTTTGTTTGTCCTCCAGCCATTTTTTCCGATGACTCTGAGCCTAGAGCCTCGTTGAAGTACCCTGGGCAGCCCGATTCCACCATCTCTGCAGCGCCTCATGATATATTCTAGATTGAGACTTTGTTTCTGTTTGGTAAAAAACCATGCTTATTTCCAGAAATGTATTGACAATCCCTCATTGGGGATAATGCCCCTCTACTCCTATTCTCTTTGCTAGTTGAGGTTTATATTTTACTTCTGTGCTTTGCTAGTTGGGTCTTGTGAATGATGTTAGGCATATGTGTGTGGTGGGTGTCATTTGAACATGTTGCCTGTTTTCGACTCAATATAGCAAAAATGTTAGGTGATTTGGTTTTGTCATGATGATAGAATCAGCTTCTCCCTTTTGAAACCTGTTTTTCATCGTGGACTAACTAGACTGCACTCTCACGTGATTGATTAATGGTCTTATTAAGAGTTATAGGAAAACAGATATTTAATTGTATTTACAGTGAAATATATATAAATCAAAGCTCATATTTTGTTAGTAACTATTAGGATCTGCTGGAACTGCAGATTTTAGCCGGGGAGAGCTAATGGTACTGGATGTGCTCCCCACCTCTGCCAGCGGATGGGCGCTCCTTGAAAGGGACCAGATGAGTATTCTTCCTAATTAGCATATCCATAAACTGTGGCACATTAGTTGCTTAAAACAACCAAGAATCCTCCTTGCTCCCCTTAGCCTATTTAGCAGCACCAGACTGTTCTGTCTTTTCTGGGACCATCCAGAGCTTGGGCTCTGGAATCAACCAGGGTTTGAATCCCAGTTCTGCACTAACTAACTACCTTAGACAAGGGACAGTCTCTCTGAGCCTCAGAGCCTCATCTGTCAGATGGAGATTATTCTGGTACCTATCTCATTGTGTTGTTTCTGGATTCAATAAGTTATAACATGCAGGGACCTAGGTGGCTCAGAGCCCAGCAGACCATTTTACCCCTCAGCAAATACTGGCTCAGCACATCCCTGAACTTGTGCTCCTGCGGGAGCCCCTGGGTAGCTCGTGGGCATGTTAGCTCTGGTTTCCACCATCCCTTTTGTGTTTTAAGCCTTGCACTGCCAGCGGCGCTGTGCTCCATTGGCCATGGCTCTCAGAAGCCCAGCCACTGCTTTGGTCTCTTCCTTCCTGTCACCCAGTCCTCCTCAGCTGGGTCAGCGTCTCTTTCCTGGCTTTGGGGATGATAAGCTCCCACTTTGTCTACCATTGACTACCTGTGTGGTCTGCACAGATTAATTCTGCTCTTTACATAATTTTTTAATCTAGACAGCGAAGGTCAAAGCAATCGTATCCACTGTGGGCCCTGTGAGTGTGAGGTGAGATGATGCCTGTGAGGTGTTAGCACAGTTCCTGGCACAAAGCAGGTGCCTAATAAATCTTGCTGCTGCTGCTGTGTCCCTCTGGCTGGGCCTTGACCCTTGTCCAGGGGCTCTCCAGGCCTGGATATTTGGTCCCTGCTCCCTACTGCTCAGGGTTGTCTTTTCCTATGAGCATTATTTATTTAACAAATACCTTAAAAGCGCTTATAGTCTATCAGATATTATTCTAAGTGCTTTACAAATACCGGCTCGTTTAACCCTTTTAACTACCCTATTAAGTGCTATTACTAATATCATTTTTCAGATGAAGAAAGTCAGGCACTGAGAGTGTAAGTGACTTGCCCAGGATCACACAGCCTAGTTCTTCGGATTCCTTAACCACTATGCTCTGTGTCCTCAGAGCTCACCTCTGAGACCAGAGCCAGACCCACCGCCAGGTCCCAGGAGGGAGGCTCTCATGGGAGCTGTGTCACTCCTACCTCCAGCCCCAGAACCCCCACTCCCACCCAGGAGGGTGTGGACATCATGCACCTTTGCTGCTGTGATTCTCTTGTGGATAACAAGGCCTGGAGGTCCCTGAAGGATGTGCTGTCCACTCTCTATTATTGGCCTGTCCTAACTCCAGAGCCTGTTCTTAACCCTGCCATCAGAGTCTAGGCCTTGAAATACCTTACTCCTTGATCGGACCCTGCTCCCCTGTCCAAACCAGCACCATCTCTGCAACTGCCTCAGCGGGTCACCTCCCCAGGGTGTTTTGGAATTCCTTTGGCTAAGGGTGTAATTTTCCCACAGGTTGTTCTGAAGATTGTTCATAAGCAAATCTGTCAGTTCTTTCCTTTTTATTTTTCTTGCCAGAGGGCGGGACAGGAAGAATGGGGAGAACACGGAGGGAGGAGGAAGGAGAAAAGACTGCCTAGAGCACAGAGGTGACCTGGTGCTGGGTCCTGAGGTCTGATTTGGTGACTCCTTCTGGAGATGGTATATTTTCCACGTGGACATATTTGATGATGGAGATCTGATCACAGGAACATTAAGTGTGTGTGTGGAAGGCCCATGTGTTGGCACCAGCTTCCTATGGCCTGGCGGCGTAGACGTCCTGGGGTCTTCATGGGGGAGGACTTGTCACCACTCTCCACGTCTCCTCTTCCAGGGTTTTAGTCTCATGGACTCCAGACATAGCCGGGGTCAGGCCTTTCTTGAGCCTGCTCAGGACACCTCACTCCCAGACTCTAAGCACAAAACTGGCAGCAGGTGGAGGGAACCTCCTGGCTGTGTAGCCCAGAGGAGCTTTGCAGGGTGAGCTGAAACCAGCACTGATGCCTACTGTCCCAGGAATGCTTGCAGGTGGGGGTAATAAGGCAAAGTTGGTTTTGCACCAGTTAGGGATTTTTTTTCCACAGTACCTTTGTTTTTTTTTTTTTTTTTTTTTTTGGAGACAGAGCCTCAAGCTATCCCCCTGGGTAGAGCGCCATTTCATCACAGCTCATAGCAACCTCCAACTCCTGGGCTCAAGCGAGTCTCCTGCCTCAGCCTCCCAAGTAGCTGGGACCACAAACTATGACATCTAGAATTTGTGATGGAGGGAAGAGAGAGGTGGAGAAGGCAAACCAACTCTTATCTGAGTCCGTTCAGAAGGGACGTGAGCTATGTCCATTTACAGTTAATGGACAAAAGCTAATTCCGTGGTCTGACCCTTAAATTCAAAGAAACCTGGTAAATGCAAGGGAGCCTGTGAGACATTTGGTGAAGACTAGCAATTTCGCCATATATTGTATCCAAGAAACACCATCCGAGCCATGATTCTGATTTCAACCTGGGCTTTATGTAGACCTTGGGAGTGCATGCTGGCCCTGTCTTTTCCCAGCCTCCGAGTACAGCAATGTATCAGGACCATTAACCCTTATACCTGAGAACATCTCTCTTCCCTATTCCAAATACTCTGCCCAAAGCACATTCCACCCACACAGAGCGGGGGTTGGGAGGAGGCGTGCCCTAGTTCATTAACTCTCAATCTTTTCTTCACAGGATGTGATTTTCTTCCTCAGCATGTATGTGAGTTTTTGTCTTGCTTTTGGGTTTTTATTTTTTATTCCTTTTTATTCTTCTTCAAATCCCCTAAGGATTGGAAAGAAGACTTGGGGCAACTGAAGTATCCTTTTTGCAGGGGATCAAAAGGGAAGGGACTAAGCCAGTATCTCTCTAGCCAGCAGGGCTAGGGAAAAGATGACAATTCTCATACGTTAACAATGATTCCATGTCACTATCATCAACAGATATGCGCTCTATCGAGCCATCCGTGTGCTCTATTCATCCATCCAGATGTTAGTGGTACCAGGCCAGGTACAGGGCCCTTGCAAGTCAGAAGAATCTCTGGGTAGCCCTCTCTGTTTACCCTTCGCCTGGGACAGACCAGTTGTTCTCTCCATCATGTTTTTGCCTACATTGTCAAGTGGGTTGATCCCATTAGATTATAGCCTCCTTAAAGCTTCAGAGGGCTTGGGTTTCACTTACTCTGTGTCCCCAGAATCAAGCCAAGACTTGACTCCAAGAGAGTTGCCTAAGTACATTTCAGGTGCATAAGTGGTTGCTCCCTTCACCCTGCCTGTGACGCCAGTTTGAACGGGAGCTGAGTCAGTAGCTATAACAACCCCTTCACAGCTTTGGTCCAGGAAGTTCTTTCCACCTGAGGTCCTGGTGTTTAAGCAGAAAATGATTCTGATGGTGGCCTCTAGACAGCCATACCTGTAGTCAGTGCATAGGCCCTGGTGGGAACTTGCTTTGAAAAAGAAAATAATAAACCTATTTGATTAAAAACCATTCATAGCCCTGAATGGGAGTTTCTATCTAGAAAAAGGGATGTGCTTCCTTTCTGCTTTCTTCCGGTGCCTCTCCTCCTTCAGGCTATTTCCTAAATCTAGGCTTGCTTTCAAGTTGTGCCTTGGCCATCCTTCCTCTCACCCATACTGAGCTTCTACCTTCTCATGGCTGGGGCTTTCACTCCATGTCTCCATCTTCTATTTTCTCCCAAATTTCAGGCCCATATTTTTGACTTTTGCCAGGGCAACAGTCAACAGGACAGCCCACACAGACCTCGTGCTCACTATGCTCTAAACCCAACCAGACCTTGCATAGTGAATGACGCTGTGTGTGTCCTGTCTTCACTCACACCCAGCAGCAGCCCTGAGTCATGATCTGCTGTGCTCACTCTCCAGCCCACCATTCCCAGGCCTGAGCCACCGTCATCGCTGTCTCCTATCCTCCTGAGGCCTCTCCCAATGGCCATGTGTTCATGTGTGCTGTCAGAATTTATATCCTCTCTCCCTTGCATGTTTTGACTCTTTAATGTCTCTTCCTATGGGTAAATTTATTTTTAACTCTTCCTGTTCTTCTTGAGAGTCCAGATGATGATATTTCTAAAATATTATCACTTCTCGGATATAATATTGTGGATGATTCTACTTACTCTGCAAACAACTTGTAGATGCTAATGGAGCACCCATGGCTTCAGCTCTCTGTTTCTCTCCTCCACTCTCGCAGACCTCACACTACTCTTTCTTTGGGACCTCTGGCATGACTTGCTGAGGTTTCTTCCATATGGAGAGGAAGTTACATAAATCCCGATGTGAAGACATTCTAGCTGCTCTTCAAAGTGCCAGCTCAAATGCTTGTCCTAATCCCTGTAATGAGAATCTATCTTTCCCTCCTGTGAACTCCAACACAGATGCGGCAAGTAGATTGCATCTCAGAACAAAACTGGTCGATTAATAAGAGCTGCTTGGAGAGGTGTCTTGAGAAGGATTCTGAGGCTCAAAGGGAAAGATTGTCACGTTCAGTAGTGATGTATTTCTAGAGCGTGAGAGAGGAATTGAGACATCAGAGCTGCTTAGATGATTTCTCTGATCCATGTTTGTCTTAAACTAATTACTAAGTCCTTTGAAGGCATAAATTATATCCTGTTGAATTATATGCCCAGCACCCTGAGTTTACCTGCACAATGTCCTTTGATCATTAAACACTCTAAAAGTGTTTGCTAAGTGATCCCTGAATCCTTGAGTATTCTGTGTAGTTATGTAAGGTTAGAAGAGCTGGGGTCCCAGTTGTGACTGCACTGCTGGGGGGTCACTCTACTTCACCACAGCATCTACTCCTTTCAGCTTCAGATCTGTAAGGGACCTGACCGTGCTGACATGAGAACTCCTTCTGCACAGTTACCTTTGGTGCTAAGCGGGACCAGGCACTCTGGATGCATGGATGACATCCAGTACTCCAGTATTACCCAAATGCACTTTCAAGTAGCATAGATGAATTTTCGTTTTAGGCTTACTTTTGCAGGCCAGCAAAGCAAGTTGTCAGAGCTTAAGTCCCTTAGCTAAAGTGAAAAGCCCAAAGACTTGCTTGAAACACATTCAACAGGAGGGAATTATTGATTGTGTGGTCTTTAAAATGCCTGCTTAAATTCAGACAATTTAAACATTGTAATGCAATTATAAAATTATAATTTCTTGCATTTTTCTCCCAGATATATACCTCAAGCGTTTTAATTATTCTATGGCATCATTTTCAGAAACTACCTTATCTTGGTTTCTCTCCCCTGAGTATTTTTCATTTGTCTGGTGATGTGCCCAGAACTGGTACATATCTGAGATGAGGTCTGACAGCCAAAAATTAAGAATCCTAACTCTGTGGTCCTCCACAAAATATTTCTGTCATTACACCCTATGAGCACATTTAATCTCTCATTGGCTACATTGCTTTGTTATCTCTCATGGACATGATGGACACCTGAAATTCCTCATCATTAAAAACCATCTCATTTCACTTTGGGTTGGCTAAACCTCTTTCTGTTCACCAGATAATCTAACCCTACTGTCCTACACATAAAAGGGAAATTATTGGTTCCATCTGCAAAATGTCTGGAGAGAGGTGGATGTTTGGTACAGTGTGCAAACAATGAAACCAAGATTCTACTTTCATCTCTTTATCCTACAGCTCCATGTCCTCTGTTTTGGCTATATTCTAAGATAGCCTCTGCTTTCGTGGGCCCATGCTGACTGCAGGAGCTCCAGCCTAAATCATTCTTTGTTCAACTTCAGCAGAAGGAGAAAGCACCCCTGCCTAAAAGGTCCCACATACGTCCAGAGTCCAGTCTGATAGGACAAAGTTGAGTGCGTGGTCATCCTTGTGTTGTAGAGGATTAGTAAGCTGATGGACCAGCCTAAGTCACGTGACCTGTTGTTGGAATTGGGTTGGGAACATATACATTGAGCAGAAGATAGTTCCCTCAGAAAAGACTAGGGTGTCATCATCAATAGCAATAGAACAGGGATGGTGCTGGGCAGACCCAAAATAACAAATGCTCTCTGTAACATAATTAATTTTTAACTTCTCTAAAGAAAGATATTATTATCATATGATCTTAATTTGAGGTATCTATTTTAAATCTGGAAGCACACATATAAAAATCTTTATAGTGTTTATTTCTTAAAGGTGGTTTGCAGTAAGTTAAATATTTTTCTTTGTAATTTTCTGTATTTTTCAACTTTTTCACATATGAATATAACAGAAAATAGGAAGAGGAGTTGGAAAAAAGGGAGAAGAAGTTTCACAACAGAGAAAAAGTTGCAAAAAAGGGGGGGACATCAAAATTTATAGTACTATAGTTGAGGCAAATTGCCATAAAATTATTAAACATATTTAAAAATATCAGCCTCAAAGAGGTAATGTCTAGTGCTCTTAAGCATTTCAAATGTGCCTAGTCCAAATTGAGATTAGCTGTAAGTGTAAATTACAAAATGGATTTCAAAGGCTTAGTGCAAAAAAAAATATATATATATAAAATATCTCGTGCTTTTCTAAACATTTGGTTACATGATTACAAGTTAAAATGACCATTTTGGACATATTAGATTTAAAAATTTAATATTATCTAAAAAAGAAAAGGAATAGATTATTTCGTATTAATTTTTTAACACCCACATCACGCCTTTAACCAACGACACATGTTCAAGAACTAGTTGCTGATAGAATGAGTGCAGGAGCCGATGGAGCAAAATGAGTGATTTGAAATGGCTTAACGTCAAAAGCATCCTTGTC
This sequence comes from Galagoides demidoff, assembly GCA_963574575.1. Lineage (NCBI taxonomy): Eukaryota > Metazoa > Chordata > Mammalia > Primates > Galagidae > Galagoides > Galagoides demidoff. The sequence goes on along the minus strand of CAUYQV010008402.1, from coordinate 7,001 downwards.
TCTCGCTTGACAAATTGCAAAATATACACGAACTAACTTAGCAGTGTCAGCTGTATTTACATAGACAAAACAAAAATATTAACAACCTGATATGGCATTACAAGGACAGTTTTTTCCTCTGTAGTACTTGGGAGGAGAAATGTCATGCCCTAAGTGCTGAGAAAGTGGAACATTTTCTTCTAGGACAAATTAAATGAAAACAGAGCTTGATTGACAACCTGGTAACATTAATGATACCTTAAAGGTAGAAACATTTCAGAGCAGTTCTATCAGAAGAGTAAGACTCTCTATTGTGAACCCACGGACTTTCAGTTGGGTTAAGGCAATTGTTTCTATCAGTCACATGGCAGCTTTAATGAGCAATGTCAACTTCTACATAAAATCTCAATCCTCTCACTCCCAATTCTATTCTGTACTTCCATCGGAGGTAGTGTATTTGATGCAGTGTGGAATCTGATGCTTCAGGTGCCCATATCCCCAGGCCTCTTCACTGTTTCAGTACACTCTGGCCTGACTTCCAGTGGTCATCCCTGCATCTCTGTCCAGGGCTGTCTCTTGGCCTTGCGAGCACACCTGGTAGGCTGGGATGGGCAGATAATGAAGTCTTCAGGACTGTTCCTCCATCAATGACTGATCAGAATTGGTGGATGGACACAGACTCAAGATGACTCTGACTCACCCCAGTGGGAGGACTTGGAAACATGTTCTAGATCATGTTCTAAGCATCCGTAAGAAATAGGCTCCATTTGCCATTGTTGTTACTTGCTTGGTTATACACCTGCTATTGGTTTTCTTTCCTTCTGTGCTTTCCCTCTCTCTCCCTTTCCATATTTCCTGAGATTACTTCCCACGTGAGATAATTCCATTCCGGTGTTATCTCAGGGACTGCTTGCTTCTTGGGGTATCTAAACTATGCCATTATTTTTAAGGAAGAAAAGTTATTTTTTAGTCCATGAAGGGGGTGATTAAAGACCTTGAGTCATGAAGGCCAGGCCAGGACATGCACATCCATCCTGGATGCTTACCCTTGCTGTGGCTGCTGCAAGAATGTGCTGTTTCTGAGATCTCAACCTGGCTTTGATGGTGGGCTGAGCATCAGGAAAGCCATGATGTCCTATAAGGCATGAGAACCTAGAGCAACTGTGATCAATCAATGGCCTTGGATAGATATTCCCAGCAAGGAAAGTCCATTAGTGAAAGGAGAGTGATCCATAACATTTTAAGACTGGGTGTGAACCTGGGCACTCCAGCTCTGGAGACCTCGCTGTGACCCAGGATTTGGCACAATTTTTCTTTTAAGGACTATATCATAAATGTTTTAGGCCTTTAGGCCATAAATTCTGTGTTGCAATTAACTCAACTCTGCCTATGTGGCAGTAAAGTAACCATAGAAGATTCTTTAACAAATGAGCATGGCTGTGTTCCAATAAAACTTTATTTATTCCATGTACACCATGGAATACTATGCAGCCATAAAGAAAGATGGAGACTTTACGTCCTTCATGCTCACATGGTTGGAGCTGGAAAATGTTCTTCTTAGCAAAGTATCACAAGAACGGAAGAAAAAGTATCCAATGTACACACCCCTATTATGAAACTAATTTATACCTTTCATATGAAAGCTATAACCTAATAACTGCCTAAAAATACGGGGAGGGGGGAGAGGAGGGGGAATGAGTGGAGGGAGGGGGATTGGAGGGATCACTTCTGAGGTTTATCTTACAAGGGTACAAGTGAATCTTTCCAAGAGTAGAATGTGAACGTTTTAAAATAATAACTAAGAAAATGACATGAGGGCTGTGTTAACTAGTTTGATGGAAGTGTTTCAGATTGTGTGTGAAAACACCACACTGTACCCCAGAAGTGCATTAATGTACATAGTTACCATTCAATAAAAAATAAAATAATAATAAAGAAAAAGAAGAGCCAGCTGAAGTGACATTGCTGTGGGAAAATGGAAAGTCAAGGTGACCCACATAGGCCGAGGGGCAGCATTAGGCTCTCTAGTTGGTAACTGCAGCCAGGTTGGGGCTCTCCTTTGCACAAAGAGAATTTTTTAAAGAAAAAATAGCTGCTCCCACTATACAGGCTATTGATTACATAGAGTTTCTGAATGAAGAAACAAATATAAAACAGAGAGGATCTCCTTCCAGTTTCTGGAATTAAATAAACATAGTCATAATCTAAAAGAGGACAGGCTCTTCAAACATTGGAGGTAATCTGGTGACCTGAAGGCGGTAGGGCTGAAAACTTCACACACAGAGTTGGAAGGAGTCGACCTCAAAAATGTTATAGGGAGAGGTAAATATTCAAATATGAGGGAAAAATAAAAGAGAAATGTCCTAATTGAGATACGTCCGCAAGTTACACTTCCACTATACTTGAAGGAAATTCATAAATATAAATTTCAAGAAAATAAATTAGATTAATTTATCCTGATAAAAAGAAAATGGAGCAATTCAATGATGACTTGAAAATAAATGTGTTATGGTCCTTGGAGAGAAAAATACAAAAGAAAAGAAGGAGAAGATAAGAAATAAATTAATATAAAATGTAGAATTGATACGGTTCTTCGTTGAAAACAGAATGTACTGGGATAAACTTTAAATGGAATTCAAAGAAAAATCATCAAAATGGAGCGTAGCAATATGGATTCACCAAGAAAACACCGCAGAGTCAAAGCAATTAAAAGTTAAGTGAAACAGCATTTGAAATATTTGAATTAAAGGCATCGTGAACATAATACTTTATTCAGCATTCCAAAAGTATAGAACAAAGGGAATTGCAAAGTCACAATATTCAAAAATATAGTGCTGAGAATATTTCACAAGGATATGAAATATTGAAAATGCATAATAAAGAACCACAAAGATGACCAAACTGGAAAGAGCTTCCTCCAGAGACAATGATCGGATTGAGAGCAGACGTGTCACCAGCAACAAAACGGGAAGAAATGAGTGGTATATTTAAAGCAATGAGTTAAATACAATAGCTGTCGACCTAAAGTTCTTTACCTGGCTACGGGATTATTTCCAGTCAATGCAAAATGAACATATTTCAGGCATCCCATCTAAAAGGCTTTATACTTCACAGGGACTGAGTTTCTTCTCTCTCTCTGGAATGGTTTAGCTCTTTCAGTTAAAGAGAATCTCAGGTAATTCCATGGACCAGATAACAGGACAAGTATCATTACGTCCACTTGCCCCGTGAGGAACTCAGGGCCAGAAGAGTGACGTGGGTTTAAGTCCTATAGAATGAGGATGAGGGCCTCCTGTCTCAGGTCCTCAGCAGACAGGTGCAGACTCGGTGGGCTGCAAAACGGCCGGACAACTACTGACTATCTGCATTTTGTTGTAGGTGGCAATTCACACCCGGCTGTTTGAGATGAGACCGGGCAACACAGGTGAAGTCTTGATTCCTCTAATTCTGTGGTGTATTGTTCTCCACCCAGCAGCTGAAAAAGTTTTATATATATACATATATATATATAAAAGAATCCTGGGTGGCGCCTGTGGCTCAAAGGAATATGGCGCCAGCCCCATATGCCAGAGGTGGTGGGGTGGGTTCAAACCCAGCCCGGCCAAAAAAAAAGAATCCTATTAATGGAGGGTTTTAATGAGGGCCCATCCCTAGAATGGCTACTGTTTGTAAAGGTAAACATGAGGATGAACTAAGGTGTCTATGGACAGAAAAATAAATTCAGAAATTTTGTGACATTTACAAACTTGGTATTGAACACTCTGGAGCAGTGAAAATGAATAAACTGAAACTGTACAGAATCATGGTTTTCTTATTGAGGTCTTGGAATAACTGATCTAAAAGTGATGTAAGTTCTTCAAACCTGAGAGAGGTTGTCTCTTTAACAATGCTGTCTTCCAAAGAATCTCCCTTGAAAAGCTCTCAGTGCAGAAGCCTTTGCTCAGCTCCAGTGATGTCGTCTTTCTTTTAAACATGGATCAATCTTCTTTCGATCCAGGATATACTTAATCTGGAGGTATATGTAATTTTTAAATTACAGGGAAATAGAACAAACAAGTAATCCTAACTCATACACTGTGATTATCCCTTCTCTTTTTCGGTGAGCTGAAAAGTCGACAAGGCAAGGCTTTAATTGCTCTTCATGACCTGGGATGCAAATATTTCTGTTGCCCATTACAGTCATATTAGCGTGTTGTAGAAGGCACAAGAATATGCAATCAAATGAAATGGACTGCAAAAACGCTGAGACTCTACCGCAGGGGTCCTCAAACTCTTTCAACAGGGAGCCTGTTCACTGTCCCTCAGACCGTTGGAGGCCGGTCTGCGGGCCCTGGGAAGAGTCGGCTGCTAAGCAAGACAGGCAGCGGCGGCGGCAAAACACCCGGCAGGCGCATGTGGCCCGCGGGCCGTAGTTTGAGGACACCTGTTCTAGAGACTTTCTACTGATGCAGATACCAAGCTTCTTCCAAGTTCTGTCCTGCTTATGTATTCGGGAAAATACCAATGGAATACATGGTGTAACGGTAAAGCAAGAAATAAAGGTTTTTCTTCTTATTCTCTTGATGGAGGCAATAATGACATTCAGGGAACTGTGTAAAAATGTACCAAGTTGTCACATCTTTCTCCTACCTTGTTGGCCGCATATTTGGTGACTAAGATTAAAATGACTATCAGAATATCCGTGAGAACACCTCCGATGTTTCCTCTTGAGCTTTGTCCTCCCCTGAGTCTATCTGCTGCCTTAACCATAAAATTCTATCAGAACCCCGGTTTTGCATGTGAGAGCCTGACTGGGATCATTCCATATGGTTCCCCAACTTCATTCCTTGTGTGTCATAACATATGAAGGTGATCTTCTGTCTTTTGAACACAGTAATTGAATTGTTAACTAAGGTCAACTCACATTACAACATAAAAGCTAAGAACTTTTCATTTACATGCTTAGTTAAAATAAACTTACAGGGTCTAATAATCAATTTCCAGTTCACCCTTACAAAAAAAAGAAAAAAACTTGGAACATTTTACTTTCTCTTCCACTACTCCTATTTTGAATGATAAGACATCGTATCATCCTCGGCTGAGCATTTTTTTCAGACATCAAGATCCTCTTTTTGCTTATAATTAAGTTTTCATCGAGTCTTCATGGGTAAGTTTTATGGAAACTTTTCATCCTCCCTACCTAATCTACAGCAGTGGTTTCCAAATTTGAGGAGGCATCAGAATAACCTGAAAGGTTCGTTAAAACACAGATTGCCGGGCCCTACTCTTAGAGTTGTTTATTCTGCAGATTTGGGGTGGACTCTTAGAATTTACATTGTTTACATTGAGTTCCTACATCAAGAGCAGATTCATTTGCCTATTTTTCCATTCATTCGAGAAATGATTTATAACCTGTAAAAGCACAGAGCTTTGTCAATAAAGAGGTGAATAAGACGTAAATGTCTCCTGCCTACCTGTAGCAGAAGGTACGTGTGATAAATGTGCTGTAAGAGGAAATAAGAAGAGCTACGGAAACACAGGGCAAAGGACTTGACCTGTTTGTTAAAGCCCTTCCCGGGGGATGATGTTTTGGTTGAGACGTTGGGATGAGTAGGACAGTCAAAAGCAGACAGAGGACACAGCTGTGGTAAGTCCAGACCCCAAAGTGCTCAGTGGTGCTTTCTAGAAATAAAGGAAGTTCAGGACATCTAACAAAGAAAGAAATCGGTAGAATGGTATAAACTGGAGAAGCTATCAAGGATCGAGTGGTGGGCCTTCTCATTCCTTCACTTTATGTTTTTGAATATTCTTGAGAATCCAGACTTTGTCTTGGGGAGGATGGGAAGACAATAAGCAGTGTAGAGAGGAGAGCAAAAGTGTGGGGTCCTGGCCCCGTCTCCACTGCTCAGGGAGGCCAAGGTGGCTCGCCCTGGGGCCTGTAAGTACTGGGAGGTCCGTAGCTAGCACGTGAGAATACCTCAGAATCTGAGTAATGACACTGAATCAGTAGCAGCAGCCTGGCCCTCCCTCAACCCAGGCTTCTGGACCACCTCATCAGGAACTCACGTGCCACACAGACAGGGGGATGGGCCGGAGCAGACCCCGGCCTGGCCTGTGTCCGTAGCACAAACCCCACACGTCCTCTTCCTGTAGTGGCCTTTGAGGACACAGCTGTGACAATCAAACTTGAAGAGTGGGCTCTGCTGGATGCTTTTCTGCAGAATCTCTCCAGAGCTGTGTTAAAGCTCTGGAAACCTGGTTCCCGTAGGGTGTTACCATGAGACCAGAGTTGGTGTGAAAACCTTTCTGTGTTATTCCGTCTCCAGCAAACACATCGTCTCTTACTTTAGACACAAACATAGAAGTATAAAAAATTATGAAGAAGCAATGTAACTGTGAACCAGGTAGGAAAGCATTCACTTCTCTCACCAGCATTCAAAGATAGGTGGTGACAAACGCCAGAAAAAAGACATTATAAACGTGCGGTGTGCAAGAAAACCTTTGACTTACTTAGACTATTTCAAATTTCAACAGAGAACTCACACTGCAGAGAAACCCCATGAATGTAAACATTGGGATAAACACTTCATTTCTTCCAATAATATTTGGTAGCCTAAAAGGACTCAGTAGCTAGAAACTCTTTCAGTGTAAAAATTGTGGTGAAGGATTTAGTTTTTCCAGTCACCTTCAAAGACGAGAGTGTTCAAACTGGAGAAAAATCGCATTACTGTAAAAACTGTGGCAAAGCATTTGGTCTTTCTGTTCCTTTTTCAAAACATGGAAAAACCTCACAGTGGAGAAAAGCCTTTGGATGTAAACATGTGGTGAGGCCTTAGGTTCTATTTGCACCAAAGACATAACTCACTTGTGAGAAAAATGCTATTTAAAGCACAGAATTTGGGCTCGGTGCCTGTGGCTCAATCGGCTAAGGCACCAGCCACGTACACCTAAGGTGGCGGGTTCGAATCCCCAGCCCGGGCCCGCCAAACAACAATGATGGCTGCAACCAAAAAATGGCCGGGCGTTGTGGCGGGCGCCTGTGG
>CAUYQV010008400.1:0-23303 GCA_963574575.1 Galagoides demidoff | reverse complement strand
AGCTCATAGCAACCTCCAACTCCTGGGCTCAAGCGAGTCTCCTGCCTCTGCCTCCCAAGTAGCTGGGACCACAGGCGCCCGCCACAACGCCCGGCCATTTTTTGGTTGCAGCCATCATTGTTGTTTGGCGGCCCGGGCTGGGGACTCGAACCCGCCACCTTAGGTGTACGTGGCTGGCGCCTTAGCCAATTGAGCCACAGGCGCCGAGCCCAGAGATAGAATTTCTATCAGAGAATGCAACAATCCAGGCCCATCCTCAGGCTGCACGCCTCCCCCGGAGCCAGATTGACTTCAGATGCAAAAAGAAGGCAGCGGCACTTTGAGAAACACCAACTGAGTCCCCTACTGACCCTTCCTTGCTCTTGTGACGGCCATGTATTACCCACTATCCGACTTACGCTGGAGTGATGACACGGGGTGGGGGTGCGGGGGACAAGCAACCCCACCTACCTTCCTTCCTTCCACACTCATCAGCAAACCAAAGGCAGAGAGTATTGGTAAAATGTGACTATATCAAGGAATGAAATGAAAATGGTTGAGTTGGTTCGGCACCTGTGGCTCAAGTGGCTAAGGCGCCAGCCACATACACCAAGACCTGGCCCTTCCCAGGGCATTGCCAACTCATCCTTGTGTTCACGGGGTGCCACACTCCCAACAGCGGGCGGGGCAGGTGCGTGAATGGTCCGAGCACTGCTCTTCTCGCAGCTCCCGGGAGCTGTTCTTTCCTGGCCAGCTGCTCTTTGCCTGGTCTCACAGAGCCTCGCCCTACACAGCACAGATTAACTTCAGCTAGACTTGAGGTGACCTGAAGCAACCTCCCGGAGCCCTTTCTCTGCCTGGCTCCCTCCTGTTAGGAACTGTGCCCTGCAGAGTTCTGGCTGCCCCCACCCACACTCCTCAGCCCAGTGCGATCACCTGTGCCACTACCCAGAAACTGCCATTTCCTCTGCATGAGTGTCTTCTCCACCCCGTTCTCTGCCCACACTCTCACTCTCCCCCAGGCCTGGAAACTTCCTGGTCTTCCATGGAGAACGTGCCCCGGTGCCCCCTTCTCTGCACAGTCCTGTGTTCTCTGGGTGTGCAGCTCTGTGTAGACACCTGCCTGGCACTCACAGGCCTGCTGCATGCTCCGTCAGATGGCAAGGCTTTTTGACTTCTGTGTCTCCAGCACCAAGCACAATTCCTGGCACACAGTCAGTCTTTAATACATATTTTTAAAACAAGCCAGCCAAGTGTTTCCTTTTTAATCCATCTATACCACCGGCAGGGGAAGAAGAGCTGGGACAGCAAAAGCAGGAGGAGGGGAAGACACGGGTGTCTTGGCCCTGTAAGAGGTGCCCAGGAGAGAGCCGTGGGTGGGGAGGACGTTGAATGAGAGAGAGACAAGGAGTCAGGGGCACAGCTGACTTTTGCTGCAGGTAGCTCTGAGTCCCTGGGCGCCAGCTACTGCCATCAGGAGATGTGCCACTGCCCCCAGCACCACACAGAAGCCCCAGCCTCTCAGTAACATCACGAGCGTGAGGTCCTCCTCCTGCCGCTCCCAGCCGTGTCACTGCACAGCCCACACCGTCTCTCTGGCCCTTACAGAATTTCCTCCTTAGAAGAATAGAGCTCGTGTGTTGCCCACAGCTGCAGCCAGAGCATCAATGAGACAATTCAGGAGCCAGCCGACACCAGCCTCCTTTGTGCCCCTGTTCCCAGCCCTCCTTGCATGGTGGTCCTGGCTTTGACACGCTCATCCCTGACCACCCCCGCCCCCCTGCCCCTTCCCACCCCAGCTTTGGAACGCGGGCAGTTCACACTCATTTCTTTGTCATTTTTCCTTTTAGGTTCAAGCAGTTGGAAAATATTGCTCTGGAACTTCTGGCTCAGGGATTCAGACCTAAATCAGAGTCAGCAGGTTTTCCTGTTAAAAGCACAGATTTCCAGACCCCACCTTTGCCAGAGCTCAGGAGTCTGTGTTCTCAGAAAGTTCCCCCGGGGATTCTAAAGTATGTGAGGAGGGGAGACCATGAAACCCCCTATGAGATACTAAAGCCCCTTCTAGATCCCTGAAGGTGTTTCCAGGGAGGTCCATCAAAAACTCCCTGTTAGAGCTCTCTGCTTTGACCCGGGCTTTATCATGGAGGATCCCGATGTGTGTGAATCTATATTCTCAAGAGTCTCTTGTCAATGATACAATTTGCAGCTGATCCTGGGTGGGCTCTGAGTGGGAGCTCTGCATTCAGCTCCTGCCAACTTAATGACGCATCTCTGAATTCTTTGGGGTATGGGAATCCCCCACGCCAAGAATGTAGAAAGTCACACATCTCTGATACCTGACATTTCAGTGTGGGGAAAGAGAGAAGGGGAGTATTTCAATCCAACTTAAACAAGACTGCTTACACGGGGCGACGCTCATGGTGCTCTGGCTATAATTACCTGGACCTGGGGGCCACAGGTCTGTGGCAGGTTGGAGATGGCAGGAAAAGGCCTGCTGGAACTTGACAACGTGACAAACACGTTCACGGGGTGCTGCCTCCATGCCAGCCCCAAGGCTCAGCCCTGTGTGCATACCTCTTTTACCCCCCGCAACAAACATGTAGGTTGATATCATTGTTTCCATGGACACAGCTGAGGAAATTAGGCTCAAAGAAGACAAGAAAGTTGCCATTCAGCTAGCAAGACCCCAGACAGTCTCCATCCAGAGCTCCACTCTTAACCACAACCCCACTTTCCATCTGCCACCCCCTCCTTTGCTTTGGCTGAAATACAGACAGACTCCCCACCAGTGCCCAAATCCCTGGTAGAAATTCACCAGCACGATGTCAGATACAGCTCCCAAGCCTTGGCTGCAAACGCCCAGAGTCAACTCACTTCACTTATAACAACATTGCACGGTGCAGTTAGACTGGAGACCTCCATCAGCAGATGTGCCTCCTGACGCAACAGAACTGACTCCCGGCCTCTGACCCACCAAGCCACTATACGACCTTGCCACTGACGCCAGCATCCCACGGCAGGTACAGGGAAGGGCTGGAAGAACATGGTGAGCGGGCAGCTTTGGGGCTCAAGTTCAGGTGCTCCACTTCCCCTTGTGCACTTGGGTTTGAGCTGCTGAGGCTTCTAGGAGGAGCACCGAGCTTGCATCCAGATAGCATGGAAGGTTCAGGGATGAGGCAGGGGCTCCCGGCCTGCGAGTAGAGTGCAGAGCTCTTTGGAATATTTGTTGTCTTTTGTGAAACAGCCTTTTCTGAGGCCTCCTCATTCCACAGGCCTAGAGCTTTCACTGTGGCCAGAGCCGCCAGCTATCCCAGCAAAAAGATTGTTTGGAGGCCAGGACTTCTGGAAGAAAAGTGACTCCAAAGACTTTGATCTGGCTTACGCCCTTCAGCTTGGTTTGGAAAGAGGCGAACTTGTTTTGCACTTTTTGATAACTGTGAGAAGAAAGGGAATGTTTGTTTTACCTTGTCTTTGATTTCACTGACCTCTTTATTCCCAGAATCAAGTTATCCTGAAGCCCAAGCACTTAAAACTTTAGTGCTTTTATTTGATAAGACCCGCAGGTGTACTCTAACCACTTGAAAATGTTCATCAAAGCCCAAGGCAGTTTTTAAAGTCTGGTGGGTCAGCAAAACCACTTGTGAGCCCTACTTCTGGCCAGGATGGAGTAAGCAGACACAAGCTATGAGAACACATTGTCCAGACGGTGGACAGCAAGTGACCCCCTGACAGAGGGAAATGAGAGGGTGCCTCTGACAGTCATGCCCACTAGAGGTGATGTCCGGGTCACAGCTCAGGCAAGGGCATCTTGCTCAGGCAAGGCCAGTGGCCTCTCTGAGCTCTCCCTCCTCTGCTCCGAGATGCCCTTGGAGAGCTCAGAGAGGCCACTGGAGCTGGAATTTCTGAAGTTTGGGAACTGCCAGGAGAGAGTGTTACAGTAACCAGCAGGAGACCGGGAAGTCTCTGGCTGATGCTAATACCAGAAACCAAGGAAAAAACTTCTGGGAATCGGTAGGTCAGACAACCCCAGGGTCTCTCATGGAACTGGAAGCAGTTCGTATCTCACCAGGCTGAGTGCAAAGAGCTTGTCACACATGAGACATCAGCTGGGGTGCTCAGACAGGCCATGTCTTATAGTGGGCTAAACTAGCCCTAGATCAGAGTTTCTCAGCCTCATTACTATGGAAATTTTAGGCTAGACAACTCTTTGCTGGGCCTGGGGCACTGTTCTGTGCATTGTGGGATGGTGGCAGCATCCAGCCTCCACCCACTAGGCAGACACCACCAGCATCTTTTCCCAAGTGGTCACAACCAAATTGCCTCCAGACCTCACCTAATACCCACCCCTACAGCTCTTTAGACCTGCCACCACAAATCTTTAACCCTCCAAAGGATCAAGCTGTTTTCAAGTAACTTAGCAAAATCAAGCTTCCAGCAATGTAAAATCCACAACATCCAAAATTCAATTGAAAATGACTTGGTAGGGTGGAGGGAGGGGGATTGGAGGGACCATTTTTGAGGTCTATCTTACAGGGGTACAAGTGAAACTCTCTAAGAGTAGAATCAGAACGTTTTAAAACTATAACTGAGAAAATGACATGACGGCTGTGTTGATCAGTTTGATGGAAGTATTTCAGATTGCATGTGAAAACCCCACACTGTGCCCCAGAAGGGCATTAATGTACATAGTTACCATTCAATAAAATTTAAAAAAAAAAAAAAAGAAGAACGATCTCCAGCTCCATCTGCACTGTTGCAAAAGGTATTAATTCGTCATTTTGATGGTGGAATAGTGTTCCATGGTATACATATACAGTTTATTAAGCCATTCATGCATTGATGGGCAGTTGAGTTGATTCCACATCTTTGCCACTGTAAAGTGGGAATAAAAATTTGAGTACAGGAGTCTTTTTGATGAAAAGTCTTCTCTTTCTTTGGGCACACACCTGATAATGAGATTACTGGATAGAATGGTAGGTCTACTTTTACTTCTTTGATGAATCTCCGTACTGTTTCCTATAGGAGTTGAAGTAATTTGCAGTCCCACCATCAGTGTATAGTGTTCCTTTCTCTCTGCATTCACACCAGCCTCTATTGTGTTTGGACTTTTTAATAAAAACAATTATTTTTTATTAAATCATCACTGTGTACATTAATGCAGTCATGGGGTACAATGTGCCGGTTTTATTTACAATTTGATGTAGTTTCATCAAACTGGTTAACATAGCCTTCATGGCATTTTCTTAGTTATTGTGTTAAGACATTTATATTCTACATTTACTAAGTTTCACACATACCCTTGTAAGATGCACCATAAGTGTGGTCCCACAAATTACCCTCCCTTTATCCATTCTTCTCCCTCCCCAACCCTCCCTTTCCCTTTTCCCCATATTCTTAGGCTATAATTGGGCTATAGCTTTCATATGAAAGCTATAAATTAGTTTCATAGTAGGACTGAGTACATTAGATACTTATTCTTCTATTCCTGAGATACTCTGCTAAGAAGAATATGTTCCAACTCTATCCATGTAAACATGAAAGAGGTGAAGTCTCCATCTTTCTTGAAGGCTGCATAATATTCCATGGTGTACATATACCACAATTTATTGATCCATTCGTGGGTCAATGGGCACTTGGGCTTCTTCCATGACTTAGCAATTATGAATTGGGCTGCAATAAACATTCTGGTACAAATATCTTTGTTATAAAGTGATTTTTGATCTCCTGGATATATACCTAGTAGAGGAATTATAAGATCGAATGGCAGGTCTATTTTTAGTTCTCTAAATGTTCTCCAAACACTTTTCCAAAAGGAATGCATTAGTTTCCATTCCCACCAGCAGTGTAGAAGTGTTCCCTTTTCTCCACATCCATGCAAACATCTCTGTTTTGGGATTTTGTGATATGGGCTAATCTTACTGGAGTTAGGTGATATCTCAAAGTAGTTTTGCTTTGCATTTCTCTGATGATTAAGGATGATGAGCATTTTTTCATATGTCCGCAGGCCGTGCACCTGTCTTCTTCAGAGAAGTTTCTCTTCAAGTCCCTTGCCCACCCAGAGATGAGATCACTTGTTCTTTTCTTGCTAATGCGTTTGAGTTCTCTGTGGATTCTGGTTATGAATCTTTGTCAGAGACATAACCTGCAAATATCTTCTCCCGTTCTGAGGGCTATCTGCTCGCTTTACTTACTGTGTTCTTGGCTATGCAGAAGCTTTTTACTTCGATCAGGTCCCAGTAGTATATTTTTGATGCTGCTTCAATTGCCTGGGAGGTCCTCCTCATAAAATATTCACCCAGACCAATTTCTTCAAGAGTTTTCCCTGCACTTTCTTTTAGTATTTTTATAGTTTCATGTTTTAAGTTTAAATATTTAATCCAGTGAGAGTCTATCTTACTTAATGCTGAAAAGTGTGGGTCCAGTTTCAGTCTTCTAAGGTTGCCAGCCAGTTCACCCAGCACCATTTGTTAAATAGAGAATCTTTTCCCCACTCAGTGTTTTTAATTGGCTTGTCAAAGATCAAATAATGGTAAGTAGCTGGATTCATCCCTTGGTTCTCTGTTTTTGTGCCGATACCATGCTGTTTTGATCACTATGGATTTATAGTATAGTCTGAGGTCTGGTAGCATGATTCCTCCTGTTTTGTTTTTATTTCTGAGTAATGTCTTGGCTATTCAAGGTTTTTTCTGATTCTATATAAGACAAAATATTATTTTTTGAGAGCCTTAAAGTATGACAGTGGAGCTTTAATAGGGATTGCATTAAAATTATATATTGCTTTGGGTGGTATGGACATTTTGACAATGTTGATTCTTCCCAGCAATCAGCATGTTATGTTTTTCCATTTGTTAACATTTTCAGCTATTTCTTTTCTTAGAGTTTCATAGTTCTCTTTATAGAGATCTTTCATGTCTTTTGTTAGGTAAACTCCCAAATATTTCATCTTCTTTGGCAGTACTGTGAACGGAATAGAGCCCTTGACTGTTTTTCAGGTTGACTATTGTTGGTATATATAAAGGCTACTGATTTAAGAGTGTTGATTTTATCACCAGAGACACTGCTGTATTCCTTGATCACTTCTAAGAGTTTTGTAGTAGAATCACCAGTAGTTTCAGAATATAAAATCATATCATCTGCGAAGAGTGAAAGTTTGATCTCTTTTGACTCTATATGGATACACTCCATCACCTTTTCTTCCCTAATTATGATGGCTAAAACTTCCATTACAATGTTAAAAAGCAGTGGAGACAATGGGCAACCTTGCTTGGTTCCTGATCTGAGTGGAAATGATTCCAATTCAACTCCATTCAATACTATGTTGGCTGTGGGTTTGTTCTTAAGTGTTCTGATCATGAAGGGATGCTGGATATTATGTAAAGCTCTTTCTGCATCAATTGAGAGAATCATATGGTCTTTGCTTTTTAATTTGTTTATGTGCTGAATTATATTTATAGATTTACATTCATTGAACAAGCCTTGAGACCCTGGGATAAAACCCACTTGGTCATGGTGTATAATTTGTTTGATGTCTTGCTGGATTCTGTTTGTTAGGATCTTGTTGAATGTTTTTACATCAATAGTAATTAATGAAATTGGTCTATAATTTTCTTTTCTTGTTGAATCTTTTCCTCGTTTAGGGATCAAGGTGATCCTTGCTTCATAGAATGTGTTGGGTAGTATTCCTTCTTTTTCTACATTTTGGAAAAGATTGAGTAATATAGGTACTAGTTCCTCTTTAAAGGTTTGGTAGAATTCTGATGTGAAGCCATCTGGTCCTGGGCTTTTCCTTTTAGGGAGATTTTGAATAGGTGATGCTGTTACAGAACTTGATATAGGCCTGTTCAGCATTTCTACTTCATTCTGGCTAAGTCTTGGAAGGTGACATGCTTCTAAGTATTGGTTAATTTCCTTTAGATTTTCATATTTCTGTGAATAAAGTTTCTTGTAATATTCATTAAGGATTTTTTGAATTTCTGAGGGGTCTGTTGTTATTTCATCTTTACTATTTCTGATTGATGAAATTAGAGCTTTTACTCTTCTTTTCCTGGTTAGGTTAGCCAAACATTTATCTATGTTATTGACCTTTTCAAAAAACCAACTTTTTGATTTATTGATCTATTGTATAATTCTTTTGTTTTCAATTTCATTTAATTATGCTCTAATTTTGGTTATTTCATTTCTCTTGCTGGATTTGGGATTGGAATGTTCTTCCTTTTCCAGTTGCTTGAGATGTCCAATTAAGTTAACTTCCTTTCTTTCGTTCTCTTGAGGAAAGCTTGCAGTGCTATAAATTTCCCTGTTAGGACTGTCTTTGCCATATCCCGGATGTTCTGATAATTCATGTCTTCATTATCATTTTATTCCAAAAATTTGGTAATTTCTTTCTTAATCTCATCTCTGACCCAACTATCATTAAGCATAAGGTTATTTAGCTTCCATGTTTTTGTATGAGTATGCTGATTCCTGTTGTTACTGAGTTTAACATTTATTCCATGATGGTCTGAGAAGATGCAAGGAATAATTTCTATTCTTTTAAAATTGCTGAGGTTAGACTTGTGAACTAAGACGAGGTTGATTTTGGAGTATGCTCCATGGGCTGATGAGAAGAATGTGTATTCGGTTTTGTTAGGATGAAGTGTTCTGTAGATGTCTGTCAAATCCATTAAATCCAAATGTTGAATGGTTAAGTTTAAATCAAAAATTTCTTTGCTCAGCTTCCTATTGGAGGATTTATCCAAAACTGCCAAAGGAGTATTAAAATCTCTGACTACTATGGAGCTGGAGAAAATCAAGGTCCTCATGCTTGTTAGAATGTCTCTTATAAATTGAGGCACATTCTGGTTGGGTGCATAACATTAATAATTGGAATCTCATCATATTGATTATTATCCTTAATAAATATGAAATGGCCATCCTTATCCCTACTTACTTTTGCTGGTTTAAAGCCTATTGTATCTGTGAATAAAATTGCAACACCTGCTTTTATCTGCTTTCCATTTGCCTGGAATATAGATGACCATCCCTTCACCCTGAGTCTATATTTATCTTTTAAGGCAAGATGAGAGTCTTGTATGCAGCAGATATCCGGCCTGAGTTTTTGTATCCAGTCAGCCACCCTGTGCCTCTTTAGAGGACAATTTAAGGCATTCACATTAATTGAGATTATTGATAACACTGGTAAAATTTTGGGTATTGAGTTTTTCAAAAGTCCAGTGGACATTTTTAATCCTTTCGCCACTGTGGAAGTTGGAATTTGATCAAAAGTTTCTGAGTCAGTTTACTTTTGTGGTGGAGGATTGCACTAGTCATTATGGAAGATAGATCTGAGAATATCTTGAAGAGTTTGTTTAGTTATGGCAAATTTCTTCAATGTGTGAATGTCATTAAAGTATTTAATTTCTCCCTCATAAATGAAACTCAGTTTAGTTGGATACAGGATCCTGGGTTGAAAGTTATTTTGTTTTAGGATATTCAAGGTTGATGACCACCCTCTTCTAGCTTGAAAGTTTTCATCAGAGAGATCTGCAGTCATTCTAATATTCTTCCCCTTGTAGGTTATGATTTTCTTATGTCTGGCTGCTTTCAGAATTTTCTCCTTCATAGTAACTTAGTGAAGTTAATTATGATGTGCCTGGGGGATGTCTTATTGGGGTTGAGTCGTGCTGGGGTTCTGAAACTGTCTGCTATCTGAATTTCAGAATCTCTTGGCATGTCTGGAAAGTTCTCTTTCATAATCTCATGAAGAAGAGCCTCTGTGCTTTGAGAAGCAACTTCATCACTTCAGGTATTCCTATAAGGTGAATATTAGTTTTCTTTGAATTATCCCAGAGCTCTCTGAGAGCATGATCTGTTTTTGGTCTCCATTTCTCTTTGTCTTTGAGATTTTGGGAGACTTCAAAAGCTTTGTCTTCAATATCAGAAATCTTTTCTTCTGCTTGCTCCATTCTGTTACTGAGGGATTCTACTGTATTTTTCAGATCTTTAAGAGCTGCAAAATCTTGTCTCAATACATCAAAATATTTGTTGATTTTGTCTTTGAATTCTATTTTTTTTTTGTATGAAAGGTTTTGTTGGTGGGGGAGGGAGGGCTGTGGAGCAGCATTGAGGAAAAGAGAAAAGAGGGGAGAGTGGGAAGAGAGAGAGAGAGAGTAGAGAAGAGTGAGGGGGAAGGAGGACAGAGAGAAGAGTAGAGCAGACAGGCAGGAGAGTGGAAAGAGAAAAGAGAGAAGCTTATCTTTGAATTCTTGAGACAACTGAAATGCTCCTTGAATTTCTAATTCCAACTTTGCCTCTATTCTATTAATCTTATTTGCAATCCAAATTCTGAATTCAATTTCTGAGATCCCAGCCATCTGTTTATGAAAGGGATCTTCCATTGTGTTTGCCATATCCTTCCTGGGGGGGGGGGGGTTGATCTACTCTGGTTATTCACGTTACCAGAGCTTTTTCGCTGATTCCACCCCATGATAATTTTACACCATTTGGCTAGATGAGAAGATAAGGAGAAGTTGAGTGAGGACCTGCAGGAGTAGTGATTAGCCAGCCCCTTGCCCAAAAGCTGGGACTGGTGTCTGTACCTTTTCCCCTAGAGTTTTGCCAAGGACTCGTACAGTGCTATTGCCTGAGAAACTGTAAGCCTGGTTGGAGTGGTGGGGTTAAGTGGCTCTGTCTTATTTTCAGCTGGTCTCTGTCCTACCCTACTGAATCAGTTACTCTGGGTTGAAGTCTCAGTTGTGGAGAAATACTAGCAGTTCAGTCACCCCACTCCCCCACCACCACCCCGGGCAACAATTGGAACAGGAAAATTAAACCTCACAACCACACTCCCAAGTACCACTTTGGACAGTCCTCGGGTGGTTGGCCCAGTTTAAGAGGTCCAAATCAATTGTCCCAGTCAGCACTGGTCTCAGGTGGGAGAGTTCAAATGGTCTCTGGCAACTAGATAGCAGAGGTCTTCTGGCAGGTCAAGTATGACTTACTCTGGTGCTCCGTGTGGTCAGAAGGACGCACCCAGCAATTGAATTAGTCTGGGAAGGCTGATGCCTTTTTCCCCACCTTGCACCTCTGTCACACCCAGTCACTGGTAACACTGCAAGGCTGTGACCCAGTTCCCTCCAATGAACAGATGCTCCAGGGGTTTGCGCCTGCCTGAGTCAGAGGGAGATCTATGTCTCCTCAGCCAGGTTGCTGCTCTCTGCCACTATCCGGCAGGGAGAGGTAGGGTCTGACAACCTCGGGTGCTTAATGGAGGCTGGGGCAGTTCACTCAGTTCCAGCTCCGCCCCTGATTGACGTTGCTGGCAAAACAGAACAACTTCACAGAATTTGTTTCTATCCCTGCTATATTCCCTTGTGGATCAGATGCTGTTTGAGGTCACAGAAACTGAAACTTAGCCCTGGTCTATCCTGTCCGGTCTCAGGCGGGTGCAGTTAGAGTTTACACTCAGCTGTGAGTTCCAGCCTCTGCCTGCCTGCCTTTGTCTCAGCTATGATCCCTTGAGGGCCAGGTGCATCTTAGGTTCAGTAAAGCAGTCCTCTGGCTCAGCCCCACCCTGGGAGTCTGCCATCTCTGCGTGCATGTATTCTAGTCCCCATGCTTCGCCCAGGCTGCTAGTGCCTCAGGCCTACCCTTTACTCATGGGGCCTATGTTTCCATCCCAGATTTGTTCTGCCAGTGGCTGCCACCAGAGAATATGCCTGGCTTCCTCTGGTTGCCCAGAGAGACAGGGATTGTCTGTCTGGAATAGCTCTGGAGGGGATAGGGATAGGGTGTGAGCCCTGTTGTTCCCACTGCCAGGGCTGCTGCTTTGCACCTCAGGGCATGGCAGCTCCTGTTTGGTTCCCTCTCATTTGACCATCTTCTCCTTACTTCCAGGCAGCAGAATCAGCACAGATCAGCAACACCCTTGGCTCTGTCCACACCTCTCGAGAAAGTATCCAAGAATCTGGACTCCATGGGGTACAGACCTCCAGACCTCAGGGTGAGAGTGGAGGGGAGTGCTGGGAGTTCAGAATTGCAGGTAGAGAATATATACAGTTTTATGCCTGGTGGAAAAGGGCCAAGGCACCCTAGTAGGGGAAGAAGGTCCGGTTTTTATAGAGTCTCTCCCATGGAATAAGATGGGAGGACATTTAAACTCTGCTCACTTATCCATATGGAGTATAATGTGAGCCCTTCTCATGGGGGAGCGGACTCCCGTTTGCTTGGTGATGGATTTTTTTCCTTTTGTTTGTATCCTTAGGGTCCCAGTTCGCCTCAGCAGGATTGATGCATGTTCTTCAACCTTCTCTCTTGGCTCAGTTCCAACTCATTGGCTTACTTGCTGAACTTCTGTCCTTTAACTCTCCTTCTAGACACCAGCCTCTGTGGAAAGCTGGCTTCAGTCAGACATCTTGCCTCCAGCCCTCAATAAAAACAATTCTAACTGAGTAAGGTGATTTCTCATTGTGGCTTTAATTTGCTTTTCCCTGGTGGTTAGTGATGGTGAGGCTTTTGTCATCTGTTGATTGACCATTTGTGCATGTTCCCTTTATAAATTTCTGTTCATGTCATTTGTCCACTTTTGGATGGGGTTTTTGTTTTTTTTTCTTGCTGATTTGGTTGAGTTCCTTGTAGATTCTGTATATCAGTGCTATGTGAGCTATATAGTTTGTAACTATTTTCTCCCGTTCTATAGGTTATTTCTTCAATCCATTGATTGTTTCTTGCTATGAAGAATCATTTCAATCTAATGAAATTTCATTTGTTTCTTTCTGTTGTTGCTGCATTTGCTATTGGGGTCTTAGTCATAAACTCCATTGTCTTAGCCATAAATTCTTTGGCAAGGCTAATGTCTAAATGAGTTTTTCCTACATTTTCTTCTAAAATGTTTATGGTTTTGTGCTTTACATTTAAGTCTTAAACCCATCTAGAATTACTCTTTGTATATGAGAGATAGGAATCATGTTTCATTCTTATGCATGTGCCTATCCAGTTCTCCTAGCCCTCTTAAATGTAGTTTCCTTTCCTCCATGTTTTGTTGCTTGCATTGTGAAAGATCAGTTGACTGTAGGTGTATGGTTTTATTTATGGGTTCTCTATTCTGTCTCAGTAGCCTGTAACTCTACTTTTCTACCAGTATCATGCTGTTTTTGTTTCTTTACCTCTGTAGTGTAATTTAAAGTTAGGTAATGGTGATGCCCCAGATTTCTTCTGCTTGCTTAAGATTTCTTTGGCTATTTCAGCTCTGTTTTGGTTCATAGTAAGCAGAGAATTATTTTTTCTAGATCTGTGAAATATGATTATAGCATTTTGATGGGCAATGCACTGAATCTGTAAATCATGTGGGGGTACTATGGACATTCTAATTATGTTTATTTTACCAATTTATGAACATGGGATGTTTTTGTGTTTATTTATACCATGTATGATTTCTTTCATCAGTATTTTGTAGTCCCTTGTAGAGATTATCAATTGCCTGGCTAAGAATATGTATAGCTATTTTATTTTCTTTATTGCTATTATAAATGGTACTGAGTCCTTGATTTGATGCTCAAATTGACTAGTATGTAGAAATGCTATTGATTTTTGTGCATTGATTTTGTAACCTGAGACTTTGCTGAATTTATCAATTTTAAGCATCTTTTGGTGGAGGATTTAGGGTTTTCTAGATACACTAGATGTGTTATATATCTTTCTGATAAATAAATGACTAACCTTCTCTGATATCAAATTTCATGTTGATACCTGACCACCAAGGTGAATGTCTCAGAAGGAGGAGTGATTTCGGAGGTAATGAAGTGACCATTAGACCAAAGCCTTCAAGAGGGATTAGTGCCCCAGAGAATTGTCTTTTCAACTCTATGCCCACCATATGAGGACACAGTTTAGATACTGAAGAGAATCTGAAAAAGAAGATATTAGTGTGTGAGGTGTATCAGATAAAGCATAATTAAGACTTTGTATGATCATTGAGTAAGAATTTATGCTAAAATCAATTACTGTCAATGGTGATATTATCCCCATTACTAAATACCCTCAGGGGGCATAAGGCCTCTCAGGAACTGCTGTTGTTATGTTAATGGTCTGGATTCTCATTACTTGGGAGTGTCCACTGTGAAAATTCATAGAATGTTATAAATGTTTCCATATGTCTTGTACTTTTTAGGAAGTGTAAAGAGAATCTCAATTAATATAGTTCAAGGAGAGTATGGCCAATGTTGTAACTTGAATTGGGTTTCAAGGATCAGTCAAAGAAATTATGAAATTGTATTGATCAACAACACCAAACAAAGATGGGGAGGAGGACAGAGACGTGATGTGGAGAGCTCTCCAGGAGACGCTGTGCATGTGTTAATAATAATAAGGAATAAAAAATTCCAGGGACATTAAAAGAATTGAGGGAAGAAAGATAACCATTAAACAATGGAAGACAATTTCTCAAGTTGAAGATACTTCAACTTCCCATCTAAACTGCCTGGATTGAGGCAGCAATGAAAACACACATGTGCTTATTCAGATAATATTCATTAAACTCTACTTTACTGGTGACAGTTTAACAAAAAGCAAAAATTCAAAAAGGTCTTGGATAAAACTAACTCTCTACAAAGGAAAAATGCTATTCTGGTCTTGGATATCTTGCTGAATTGCAAACTGCTGAAAGATGACAACAAAGTGAACTACTGCATGGGTGAAGTGACTCACGCTTATAATCTTAGCACTCTGAGAGATTGAGGCAGGAGGATTGTTTAAGCTCAGGAGTTCAAGATCAGGCTGAGAAAGAGGGAAACCCCATCTCTACTACAAATAGAAAAATTAGCCAGCTTGTGACCAGCACCTGTAGTTCAGCTACTCAGGAAACTGAGGTAGAATGATTGCTTAAGCCTAGGAGTCTGAGGTTGCTGTGACCTAGGGTGACACACAGCACTCTAGCCTGGGCAATAGCACAAGACCCTATCTCAGAAACAAAAACCCAAAAAACTGTACTACTGAACAAATACAACCAAAGCCCAAGAATATTATATCTAGGCAAGGTAGTATACTTGATCCACATTGAGGAAAAAATGTGCAAGGATTTAAACTACTGATGACTTGCCCTATATCTCTGAGATCATTAATCAAAAAATAAATAGAAGAGAACAGAGAACTGTTTCACCAGGAAATGTTCAAAACAGAGGAAAAGAGGTATTGAGCAAAAATTTTGTGACTAAGTGTTCAAAGCAAATGCACAACGACAGAATGAAATACTGTCATGCCATTTCTGATGAAGAATCATTGAAAGTGCAAGGGCAAGTTTAATTGAAATTGTCACAACAGACTGAATCTAAAATAACAAATTCATCAGCACCACATGGAAAGGGTTATCACTATGGATGGGGTCACACAGAACTCAAAAGATACACACATGCATTTTATCATGTATTATGGAGTGAAATTCCCAGGATTCCTACTTTGTAATATGATCTATATAATAGCTCTTACCACATGTACTTAATTTTTCTTATTATGTTTTGTCTGTTTTGTGAAGAATTACTTAACTTTATTTCACCCCTGTCACATGCCCTGTGTATAAGAATATGTAAGGTGTGCATTATATTTATATGCTATAGATTAATTTCTCAAGGCCAGCATATTTTAATAGAAATATAATGCTATCCCACAATGTAATTTAAATTGGACTAGTAGCCAAAATGAAGAAAAGAGCAAAACAAAGAAGATAAAATTATTTTTATAATGTATTTATATTTTATTTAACTAAAATTATTACAATTTAATCATGTAGTAAATACAAAGATTATTAATTTGATATTTATGTACTCTAATTCAACATAATATTCAGAATACTGTGTATTTTTAATTTATAGCACATATCATATTAACCCTATTTCTGTCCTCATTAGCTGTAACATGAAATTAGCTGGAATTTCATGTTCACATACATCCTTCTGGGAACTTTCATGTTGTAAGAGAAATCTTCCACATCCATCAGCTACTGAATGCTATTTGAGAAGTGATAATTCTCCTCTTGAAAGGGCAGAAGTAAATTTAAAAAGAATTTTATAATTTTTCATTAGTACAAAAGGGCAGAGGGTCGGGTAGCATGATGATATAAATCTGGTAATTCTGTCAAATTCTGAGTTCTTGTCAGGCTTATAAAACAAATAAAAGGTCATAAACATGTTTAAGCAATAAAAGAACACAAAGCAACTTACTAGCATTAGGATGCTGTGGGTGGCTTTGATTTCGGGAAAGGGCTGGGACGAGAGGCTGGAGCTGTGGAGATACTGAGCTCTCCTGTGGTGCCTCAGGAGGACACTGACCATGTAGAGGCTGGAGCAGACCATGAGGACCACAACCAGGAGATCTCGCAATGCTAAGCCCCTCAAAAGTGAGTGGGAAGGGATGTTTCTAGCTTTACTTTGACAATATGCCTGAAAATACCCCAAACCAGCAATAGTAACATTGGTTCTGGCTACTAAATATTTAATTACCTGGCTAGAGATCAGCATGTTGAGGATCCAGAAGGACAGGAGAGAAAGAAAAATATACATAGACAGTTTAGACTTAAGCAAGGTCCATATAGAATTCCTGGGGCTGATTGTGATGGCTTGAAACATAGTCAGGAGGCATGTAGTACAGATGGAGAGACTCCGGATGACTCTGTGTGTATACACAATTGCTTTGCAACTGACATCATCCATAAAATGTCTTACTCCAAAGAATGAGATGATATCTGGTATGAACTTGAACATGATGGTCAAAACATTGACCAATGACAGGTGTATAAAAAGCAAATCTATGGGCTTTTTTAGATGAGACTGAAATAGGAAAATGTACATATATAACATGAAGAGTAATAAGTTCCCTAGGAACCCAATGCAAATTTGAAAAATGAGGGCAAACTCCAAAGTTGCATCACTTAGAACCATTATTTTAACAATGTTTTACGTGTCTTAATTAGATAGGCCAGGTCTCTAACAAAACCTACATTGATTGATTATAATGGGAAACTATAAATAATGGAGGCCATGGAAGAATATTTAATTGATAGTTAAGTATTTCAAGAAGGTGTTGAAATGTCTAATCTTCTATATTTCAGGGCCAGATGTAGCATTTCCAGAGACTGTACTCCAGGAGTTCACACGACCCTTCTAGCACAGAAGTAGGTGATATGAAGAAGGAGGAACTCAAGGCTAACACCCAGCATTACAGTGTATTCATCAGGAAGTGTTTGACCTATGTGAAAGACAAATTTGCATGATATAAGGTATTTTTCCCTGAATGTATTAGATTGCCTTGACCTTTCCATAGAATATTATACATAAAATACACAAAGAGTAGCAGTGTATTTGAATTTCTTTTGATAGTATCACACAATTCTGTTAAGACAACAATCATTTTAAATACTCACCTGACAGGTTTTAAGTGGAGCTTTTTCCCTCCTCCCATCCCAGCCATGGGTAAAGTGGCAGGGATCACAGACATTCATGGTTGCTACAAATTGGTGCAGAGGTACTGGCAGGAAATTAGTAGAGGTCTAAGAGTTGCTAAACATCCCACAATGTGTGAGAAAATCCCACAACAAGGAATTCTCTGCCCCAACTGGTATATACCCTGTTGTTAATAAATCCAGTTTTACAAATAGTCCATATATCTTGCAGAATGAAATACATGTAAAAATCCACACTTTGATCTTAACATTTATGAGGTACTTGTTATGGACACACAATTAGAAGGTTAAAAAATATAGTTAGAATTAGTTATAATAGAAATGATACAACATTTGTGAAGAATGACATTTGAATCTACAAAATAACATCTCAGCTATCTTCAATAGATTTCAGAGTTATGTACTATATCCTTGTCTTGGAGACTCATTTTTCCCCATTATCCAATTGATCCCATCAACTAAAACATAATCTTTATTTGGTAAATATACTTCTAGTGATTTTGTATGCGTCCTTTATACTGACAATGTCCCTAAAGGTATTCTAACTTCCTGAGCTGTATCCACTACTTTGATCACTCCTCACTGTTCTGACATCCATCTCTAAGAGAGAAGAGAACATCCAAAATACTTATTGAACACCTATGACACTGGAATATTATTCATAATCTGATTTGTACCATCTAGCAACTGTGTGATTTAGGTTTTATTAGTTTGAATTGTTTGGAAATGTAATAGTTGAATGTGACATGGATGGCCATTGTTGACTATACCCTTGGTTTTCTGAATTCTTATTATCTTTCATATGTGATATTACAGATTCAGAGTCACCTTCAAACTCTTTGACCATGCATTTCTTGGACACTTCAGTAAGGAATGCCTCTCTTACTCTTTTCCTTTCACCAGAACTCTTTCTTAAGTCCACTTCTCCCCTCAATTCATATCCATTCTCATAGCAATCCAAGTCTTTATTTCATTACTCAACTTGATTTCCAAAATTCCCATTAATATTTATGTGGATCAGATTTCTTTCAGCGAAGGGTGAGAAGTTTCTAAGACACACCAGAATCTCATCTGAATGCAACTATCCACAAATTGGCATAGCTTATAACTCAATAATTGGAATCAGGCCCCATGCTATATGTAAGAAAGGAAAAAGTAAACCTATAATGGAAGACAGGTTCGTCAGGCACCTTCAGTACTGGATGAGTATTATGTTTGTCTTTCCAAAAGAGAAAATTAGGAATGGATATGCATATGACCAAATGATTTGAAATCATGAGAAAGGCAAATAAAAACAGAGCAACAATTTGTCCAGATATGGAATCACCATAGAGGAAAGTTAAAATAACTTGGATAATGTTATATCAGTGAAAATTAGTCACAAAAATAGAGTGACCAGAAACTTTTTGATAGGAAGTCAATATAGGAGTTGGTGCTTACAGAATGTAGGAGGTGCTTCAGTGAAAGTACAGAAGAAAAGAGAAGCAGAGAAAGTCACTAACATGATACCCTAGAGCACTAGCATTGAGTTCATGAAGGAAACAGTGAAAAAAAATCAAAAGCCAGGGATATCTGGTCAAAAAGATTAACTATTTGAAGAGGTAACTTGTGGAAATGCCTTAGAGCTGCTGTAGCTGATGAAATTGCAGGTAACTGTGTGGCAACTGGTTTGTGGACATCATTGGGATTTCATGCTAGAAATTGGAGCCCCCTCAGTGCTTCTTTGTTATTGAGTCTGTTTGGCGTAATATTAAAAATATTAAAGACATCAGTTGCACTCTTATCTTTCCAAACTCAATTGGCTAATCTTTTGGCTAACTCTATCTCAGAAATTTATAGAGAAGAGAATTCTGGAAAGTGTGGCTCTGAGCCTAAGAATAGAGGCAGACCTAAGTTGACAAATTGAAATCAAACACAGGTCAATTTATCATGCTGATCTACTCCTGAACACTCCCATTCAAGGAGAACAGAAATTCCTATTCATATTTTTATAAATATGAAATAAATTCATATTTTAGGGTATTGCTATCTTTTGCAAAAGTCAAAACTTCAAAATCTACATGCAAAAGAGAACAAAAAAAGAGCCACATGATTTTATATTGCACTATTCTTTTCTCTTAAGACTTTTGATGTCCCATCACTTAAATTCTATTATACAGGGTTTAAACCTGTTAAAAGATCTCATGTTAGTTAGTAGAAAAAGAGAGAATCATGATATCTGGATGGATAAGTAGGTAATCGAGATCTGTATCACATGAAATGAGAGAGAGAAAGAGAAAAGTAAAGTTCACCTAGAATGATATATGTAAAAGTTGTTTGTTCAAAACTATGTATAAGGAAATAGAGAGAAAGAAGACATAATGGAAACAATTAGCAAAAACCTAAATCTAATTGTATTCACAATTATAATCAATAAAAAGGAATTAGAAATAAATTCAGCAAGATGGTGGAATAGAAGGCCTACACTTGCATTCTCCAATTGCAACCCTAATTTAGCAACCATCTATGCAGAAAAATGTGTTTGTAGGAGCTTTGAGATCCAGGTAGGGGCTTAAGAATAATGATGTAGCCAAAGAACAGGAAGGCTCATTGTGAGATGGATAGTCTCCATCCAGATGGCAGGTCCTCTGACCAAAATTATGGATGCAGACATGGAACTAGCCTTGTCTTTCTGTGGACAAAGCTACAGAGACATTGGTCATTAGTTCTGCCATTAGGACTAGCCCTCAAGTGACCTGGGAAGATCCACACCCACCCATGCATTGGGAAGCAGACTCACTTGACTTTAGTTCCCTCCATGGACCCTGAAGCAGACCTGTATCTTAGCTCCAGCCACTCTTTGCTGCAGTCTGGGAGCAGTCCTGCCTGTCCAGAAAACTGAAGGGAGGTATAACTGTCAGTGCTCCTATGGGCAGGTGTAGTTAACAACCTCAGTTGTACCACAGATCCTGAAGTGGCCATGAGTTGGCTCCAGGCATGCCTAGCCACTGTTGAAGAGTGGCCTTGCTTACCCAGCAGCCTGGCGGGTGTCTCTTTGTGTCCCCAGTGGCTAGTTCTCGATCTCAGTCCTGGATTGAGACCCTAAAGCAGCCCTGTTACAGTTTTGCTCAGTAGTTGTTCCAAGACAGTCCAGTCCTTTTAGTGACATCATGGGAGCCAGCAGGCCTGTCATCTGGAAGCCCAAATGGAGAGCCTGAAGCAGACTCTTGTCCTGATACTGGTCTCACTCCTGGTACCAAGGCTGTAGACATGGTAAAGTTCACTCTGGAACCAGGTAGAGTTTTTACTCATCTAAGTCCCTGGTAACAGGCCTACCAACTTTGTATCCACTGTAAACATAGTAGCACCCACAGGACCCTGTTCCACCTCCTTTGGGTTGCAAACTGGGAGGCAATCCTGTTAGCCCAGAGACCCAATAGGATATGTATTTTTTTACCTACTGAAACAGTTTGCAAAGTTTGGAAAGTTGTTGGCTCCTACAAATGTACAGATCTCAACAAAGGCTAAACACATCATGCATAACCAGACAACATACTCCCACCAAAGGAAATGAATAAAGCTTCAGTAAAAAGAACTAAGGAAATGGAGATTCATGAGCCCCTTGACAAAGAATTCTAAATATCCATCTTGAGGAGCTCATTGAGATACAGGAGAACACAAATAAAGAAATAAACAAAAATTTAAAAATATATTAACAAAAGGAGAAGTTTAATAGAAACAGAAATCATGGAAAGAACTAAAAAGAAATCTTAGAGCTGAAAAATATAGTGACTAAACTGAAAAATTCAGAAAGGGGCTACAACAGAGGCTTCAATCATTCAGAAGAAAACAAGTGAATTTAATGACAGCCTATTTGAAATTATCAGTTAGAGGAACAAAAATAAAAAATGAACAAAAAAGGGAGAAAGCCTACAGAACCTATAGGACACCATCAAGAACATGAATATATACATAATGGAATTCCCAGAAGGAGAAGAGAAAGAAAAGGGGTGTAGAAACCTTATGTTAATAAATAATGACTGAGCATTCTATCCAACAGCAGCACAACACACATTTTTTTATTAAGTCTTTCATACATAGATCATAAATACACTTATGCCATTATAGGATTCAATGTGATGATTATTTGTACAAATTGGAATGTTTACATCCTATTAAACAACATAGCCTTCACCACTTTTACCCTATTACAGGATTAAGACATTTATGATCTACACCTGATAGATCCAACTTGTACTTGCAATATGCTTCATAGGTGTGGTCCCCCACCAACCCTCTCTCTATTGACCCACCCTCCTTCCTTTTCCTTTCCCTCCCCTTCCCTCCTTCATCCTAGGCTATAGTTGACAGTACACATTTTTGAAGCACACATGAAACATTCTCCCAGACTCATCATACGTCAGGCTACAAGACAAGTATAAAAATTTAAGAATATTAAAATTATACCCAATATATTTGTCAACAAGTATGGTTTTGAAACTAGAAATTAATGATAAGAAGAAAACTAAAAAATTCATAAATAAATACAATTTAAACAACATGTATATGAACAATTAACAAGTCAAAGAAGAAGTCAAAAGAAAAGCAAAAGGTATCTTGAGACAAATGAAAATGGGAACACAATATACTAAAACTTACAGGATTTGGAAATGCAATTCTCAGAGGGAAGTTTAGAGTGTCAAATGACTCTATCAAATAAAGAGAAAGATCTCAAATCCACAAGCTAGCTTTACACCACAAGAAGCTAGTAAAAGAACAAAATGAGTCCAAAGTTAGCAAAAGGAAGGAAACAATAAAGATCAGAGCAGGAATAAGGGAAATAGAGGATAGAAAAATAATAGACAAGACCAATGAAACTAAAATTGATTTTCTGAAAAGATAAGCCCAAGTGAGAAATGATTAGCTGGAGTAATCCAAAGAGAGAAAGAGAGAGAGAGAGAGAGACAGAGAGAGAGAAAGAGAGAACAGACTGAAACAAATTATAAATGAAAGAGAAAACATTACAACTGATACCCAAGAAACAGAAAGGATCCTATGAGACGACTTGAGAAGAATTATATGCCAACAAATTGGATACCTTAGAAGAAATGGATAAATGCATAGAAATATGCAACTTATCAAAAGTGGATCACAAAGAAATAAAAAAAATGAACAGTACAGGGGAAATGAAATCAATATATTGAAGAGATGTTTGCACTCCCATCATTATTGCAGCATTATTCTCAATAGCCAAGATATAGACTCAGACTGAATGTCTAGCAAGGGATGAATGAATGACGAAAATGTAGCATCTATAGACAATGGAATTCTATTCATTCATAAAGAAGAAGGAAATCTTATCATTTGTACAATGACACCATAGGTCAAACATAATAGAATGGACAAGGATATACTGTATAAATGGTAACAGAAAGAAAACTATAGTGAACATATGAATATCTTAGAAGTAGACCTTGAGTTCATTACATTTCTTCTAGAAGATAAACATACCAAGAAAAAGATATAGAAAGGTTCAAAATTAAAAGTGGAAAAAATGGAAGGTGACTATTATGTTCAGTCACCAACAAAAAGCTGATGTACTTTCAATAATGTCAAACATAATAACTTGAAGGCAACCCAATTACTAGATAGAAAGAAGGCCATTTCAACAATAATAAAAGTTTTAAATTGGTGGAGGCAAATAAACCTATCATCAAGATACAGGTGGACATAAAGTTTGTGTGAAATTTAAAATAGTTACTATTTTGTTGTTTTTTTTTTTAATTTTATTGAATGGTAACTATGTACATTAATGCACTTCTGGGGTACAGTGTGGGGTTTTCGCATGTAATCCGAAATACTTCCATCAAACTGATCAACACAGCCTTCATGTCATTTTCTCAGTTATAGTTTT
>CAUYQV010008398.1:0-17484 GCA_963574575.1 Galagoides demidoff | reverse complement strand
AGCAACCTCCAACTCCTGGGCTCAAGCGAGTCTCCTGCCTCCGCCTCCCAAGTAGCTGGGACCACAGGCGCCCACCACAACGCCCAGCCACTTTTTGGTTGCAGCCATCATTGTTGTTTGGTGGGCCCGGGCTGGGGATTCAAACCCGCCACCTTAGGTGTACGTGGCTGGCGCCTTACCCGATTGAGCCATAGGCGCCGAGCCCCTTTCCAAGTTTTGTAATCCATCTCCTCTGATGCAAGAAGTTACCTCACACCTCAGTGTCTTTAGGCTAGTTTTTTCCTTTGCCTAGAAGCCTCTATTCTCAGCTAGCTGTTGCTTCTTGGGAGCTCTGCTCAAGTGTTACAATCTAAGCCAAAGCAGCTTTTTTATTACTCAGCCAACATCACTGTACTTCTTGTCTTCTTCAATAGCATCTCAAGTTATATTATTTTGCTCACTTGTTTATTGCATATATCTACCCCTTTAAAAGGCAGGAACTTCGTGTTTTGTTCATCATTATTTACCCATATGTCTATAAATAGTGCCTTAAATAGGCCAGGCACTCAAAAAGCATTTGTAAAAGAAGAAAAGAATAAACCAAGAAGAATGACCCTTATTTGATCAAGAAACAGGTAAGAAAAGAGATAATCTACCAAAATAGGAAACATTTTACTGCAAGTATTTGCAAGTGGACAGACTGTTGTTACTAGGGTCTATTATCTATAGGCATCAGGGGTGTATGTCTTATAGCTCACTAAAACCTAATCAAGAAAAAGTTTCATGTGCTATTCACTAGTCTACAAGGATGATACTGCAAACACTCATTTTAAAGAATTCTCTATTTTTGATACTCTCCCCAAACCTGTAATGTATGCAAGAAATAGTAAAACATTTAAAAAACCACCAGCCACTTTATTAAAAACAATGCTTCTGACAGTGGTACTTATCTGTAAATGATTAATTTTATACTTAGAAAACTTCAACCTCTTAAGCAACAGGTCCTTCCAATAGGAGGTGAGTCTTCAAGCAGGTTCTGGCTACTACCTACACCATTTAAGCTGCTGCTTTCCACATTGTTCTTTCTTAAAAGTAATGCTGCAACTCAAATAAAAACTATTTAAAATTCATTTAAAAATAAATTAGCAGCCTCCTTTAACTCTTTACTGATTGAAGTTTTGACCAAGGGAGGAGAAAACTATCAGTCACTACTAAGGCAGTAACAGATAAAGCTTTCACTTTTTATTCAAATACTATCAACCTCTAGAAATGAAGATAACCCAAACTTAGGCAATGAAGACAGAACAATAAATCTAAGTATCTTATTTTGCTTGATTAAACCTCATTGTTCAAGAAAACAACTTGCAAAATAAACACATCGACTAGAAAAAAACATTCAAACAATAGGTTAAAGTCGTATTTTAATCATCTCTATTTACAGATTACTTGAACACAAATTTCATAACTTTCCTTCAGATGCCCCTACACAATTTACAAGAGTCTGATCATCAAACTTGGGATCTAACGACACTTACCTTGGTATGGTAACACACTTAGTATTACAGTTTTGAGTAGTGATGGCTTTCTCAAGCTCATCTAATCGTCCTGTTTTCTTTAGCTTCTTAACCAGACTTTTCACTGCTTTCTCACACCACTTTTCTTCTTGCCCATTCTGCTCTCCTCCTCCTGCTCCTCCAGACCCACCAGCAGACTTCTTCCATCCCAGCAGTCTCTTCACAACTGGTGGAGTGAATGGCAAGATGGATGACATGTTCTTACCAAAGGCAGCAAGCGACAACACCAGCAACAGCCTCCTGTGCCAAACCTAGCAAAGACAGTGAAAGGATAATACACAAACTAACTTTAACATCAAGTAACAATTTCAACATTATAGAAAGCAAACTATAAAATTATGCAGAAATCCAAATTGTTACTTTTAAGACCAAATTTTCTGAAGTGTTCTCTACCCATAAAAATGTTGTCTTTACTAATTTGAAGAAAGTATAGAAACAAACTCTACTTTAATTCTTAATTTTAAAAATATTTTCAAAAAACAGTTTTTCTCACTTTTTAGGATTTTAATCTATTCTCAAAAGACTTAATACATAAAAAATTTAAAAGTCTATTCCCTCCAAAGTTTTAAAGTTTCATAATTAAGTATCAAAAACAAAATCTAAAGTTATAATGAAAGGAAAATGCATCAAGTATGATGTAAATAACAAGAAATAAAAGTAAACAGAAAAGATTTGGTTTACATTCACTTGCCTTTGAGAGGACCTTTAATTCAGTCTCTTCTTTTTTAACATGTATTTTTAATCTAAGTAACAATGTGCATAGTGAGTAAAGTCCGATATACTTTCTCTTCCTACAAATAGATACAATTCTTTAAAATCTTTTCATTTTATTTAAATAAATTTAAATATCAAATTTAGTATTATCTATATGGAAATGAGGATTTAGTTCCCTTACATCACTTACTTTTCTCCCAACTATAATTACATAATTATGTATACACAGTTAACTGATGAGATCAGTAGTAAACTACCATGTTTCTTTTTGTACAATGTTTTGTCTTGCCCACAATTAACTACCTTACTTTTTCAATTGCTTAGCTTTCTATACACCTACCACAAATTCTTCAAACTTCCCACCAGTCCCTCAATTAAATTTTCCACTTAGCATCAGAAATCAACTAGTTCTCTTCCAGCCCTCAAATCCTAAAGCTCTGTATCTTCCAATTCCAGACTGAACTCACAGTACAGTACTATGACCTATTCTTTTACTGGTGTCTTAAGAACTTTCTTCACCTCTTTCTGGCCTGAAGCTCCTATTTCTTAATACATCATCTTCATCTTGCTTAATCTGCTAGATCTATTATTTCAATGGACTATGTCATTCCTAACGAGAGGAAGTCTTTACTTGAGCTGACTGATAGTTTGACTTAGTACAGAAGACCATGCTAAAAATCATTTTTACATGTGTTATTTACCTTTTCAAATAGCTGTTTCTCCACTTACAAAATGAGTGAAACATTGTTTACCATAATCTTTCTTAAAACCCCAAAAGCAAATTTCTGATATTACCATTTCATCTCTATATAATTCAGAATCCATCTATTAAAAATAGATTTAGGCCAGATGCAGTGGCTCACACCAGTCCTCTTTGCACTCTGGAAGGCTGAGGCAGGTGTATTGCTTGCACTCAAGAATTCAAGACTGGGCAAAGCAATAGTGTGATCCCGACTCTACGAAAAATAGAAAAAAAAAAAATGCTGGGCACTGTCACAGGATTCTATAGTTCCAGCTACTCGAGAGGCTGAGGCAACAGGAGCTTGAGCCCAAAAGTCTGAGGTTGCTATGAGCTAGGATACCACGGCAATACCCAGGGCAACACTATGAGACTCTTGTCTCAAAAAAAAAAAAAAATTACAGAGATTATCTTTCCTAATCAT
Organism: Galagoides demidoff; assembly: GCA_963574575.1. Lineage (NCBI taxonomy): Eukaryota > Metazoa > Chordata > Mammalia > Primates > Galagidae > Galagoides > Galagoides demidoff. The sequence goes on along the minus strand of CAUYQV010008398.1, from coordinate 14,054 downwards.
TATTATACATTGGAATTATCTGTAACACCAGTCATAGTCATGTGCCTGGCTGACTCAAAAAATTTCATTTTACAGCTGGTTTGTCAAAACAAGGTTGACAATTCATTTGGACAGTATGTACCTTAAGTCTTCTTTAATCTAGAGTAGTTTCCCTCCTCCCCATTTTTCCTCCTTTATTAAAAGGATTCAGGAGAGAAAGTCATCCATTCTCTAGAAGACTTTATTATCAGCAGTTATCAACCTGGGGTCGCAACCCCTTTTTAACAATAAAAATAGACTGTGGCATTAGGAAGGTTGAGCACCACCGCCTTACATCTACATTTGCTGATTTTTTGTAGTGTCATTAACTTGTTCCTCCATCCTATAAATGGATTAGCTCTACACACTTAAGATTTAATTTCAGCTATCACAATCAATGCTATATGTTCATATTACACATCACAGGCCCATAATATTTTCCTGTCCAATTTAGCAAAGTAAGATTAGTTGGTGATATACAACATAACTCTGTGTAAACTTCTCCCATTATATTTTATTTCAGTATTTTCACCCACTGATGATCACTGCTTGAATCCATTATCTTATGAGGACTATTCTCTAGTTCTATTCAACCTATAGTTGTTATTCACTGTAATTCTTTCTCAGTAAATTTTTCTCATCAATTAGGGCTATATGTTTACCCTAAAATATAGTTCATTTAAGCAAAGTCAGGTTAAATGCAAGACTCTTTTTTAATTGTTAAATTTTCAAAATAAGAAATCAATGCCCTATTTCCAATGATATCTAAGTAAGGTTTGGGGAGAGGAAGTGGGGATCATATCATTAGAAAAGAATCATTTTTTTTTCTTTTAAATATAGTCAATAAGTTATAATCATTTGCAGTTAAATTTTTCTACTGTTCTTTTTGATAATAAAAACCTTAGCAATGGGAACTCCTTCCAATTTGGTCTTTGGGGTATGAATCTAGTAGTCTGATATTTTTGTTTTCTAGTGCACCAAATTATTACAAGCTCATTGTACGTATTTCCTATTCCTAGATGTAAACAGCTATTACTCTAAAAAACCCTGCCTGCTGCTGCTTAGTGCAGCATGCAGAAACCACAATTTGGGTATTAGGTACACTCAGTGCTTCACAGCTTTTTCAGCAGGCAGAACTAGGATATATACAATTGAACCTTGAATAACACAAATTTAAACTGTGCAAGTTACTTTTACATGAATTTTTCTCAACCAAAAGCAGACTAAAGACAGACCTATAAAGAGGGCTGTCTTTTCTTATGCAGGTTTCACTGGCATGACTACAGTACCTGAGTATGTGAAGATTTTGGACTAAGTAAGGATCCTGCAGCCAAGAAGCAACTCTATGGTCTTTGAAGGAAAAAAAAAAAAGGTAACCTGACGTTCATGGATTCATTTCTTAATTCCTGGGGTTTTACTTTACATCTGTATTGGTTTCCCTAGGTTGCTGTAACAAGTTACCACAAACCTGATGACTTAGAAATGGAAATTTACTCTCTCAGTTCTGGGGTGAGAAGTCCAAGACAGAGTACTGGCATAGCCTACCCCCTCACCTCCTAGGGGAGAAGGTTCCTTGCCTCTTCCAGCTCTGGTGGCTGCCCAGCATTCCTTGGCTTCCCTTAACTTGTGGCTGCATCACTCTAATCTGTGTCCATTTTCTTTGTGTGTCTTTTGTAAGTCTTCTCTTTTCTGTCTCCTCATTGTGTCCTTTGTAAGAACATCTATCACTGGATGTAGGGCCCACCAAGATAATCCAGGAAAATCTCAAAAACCTTAATCACATCATCGAAGACCCTTACTCCAAACAAATATACATGTTCTGAGAAATAAGACATGGACTTATCTTTAGGGAGGGGAGCAGCACCATTCATGCCACTATAAAGTCTGATTTGTCCTTATTTCCTTTTCTTTAACACTAAAAATCTTGGTTCTGTACAAATATAGTTGTTTATGGTAAAATCCCCACAGTTGATCGCCTCTCCCTACATGACCACCTCTTTAAATTGACCTAATTTTCATAGACTAGACATGCACCACATGTACACATCAGTACGGAAGGCTTCACTCTTGATACTGACCACTTTTGCATGTTGACCAGTTAGTTTACAGTCCCTTGAGTGGTCAACTTACAGAGGATCAATCTACTGTATAGTCACTGGATATGTATCACTATGCTAAACCACAGGGGCTGGAAGAATTAAAAAAAAAAATTCCTCAGGATGGTCAAAGACTAGTGAAGAAGACTGTTATGATTAAAATGCACATGACAAATAACCTAAGAGAAACTGTAATTGAGAATTACAGGTACACAAAGAAACAACACCTAACTTTCCCTCAGGTTATCAGGGAAGGAAAGGAATGTTTCCTGAGCAAACATTTTTGCTTTCTGTAAAACAGCTTGTCGTTTATTCATTCCTTGTTATATTTAACAATTTTTGTTTGCACGTCTATTATTCCTATATTTACCTGTTCATTCTCAAATCCATTTGGTATTATTCATCTGCAAACCAAATTTTTGAGTTTTTGGCTGGGAAAAGTGAGAAGAGAAAACTTTTGTAGCGAGGGACTGAAGTGGTGGGTAGGAAGTAAGGTTGAAATTTCTGGAGGTGGAGAGATCAACCAGCAGAGAATTGTAATACAAAGAAGGAACAGATATTGGAGAGATAGAATGGAGCTTCATATGAAGAAAAAGTCACATGTTTTTACTTGAACAAGTAGTTGAATGAAAATACAAGTGAGCAAAATATGAAGCACTAGAGGAACTTCAGTATCTTTCTAGGAACTTCAGTATCCATTTAGTCAAGTTAAGTATGATGTTTCTATGAAACTTCCATAAAGAGGTATGCAATAAGCAGGTAGAAAGAAACAAAGGTCTGAAGTCCAGCAGAAGGATCCAATGTTTGAGTGCTAATGGAACTCTGGTATATGAGGTAAGAGAGTTCAGGGAGAGCCAAGTTCAGAAGGAAATTAGCCTAAGAAATACAAAATGAAGGAGCTGCCAGAGAGATTAGGGGAGCTTTTTAGAAGGGGGAGAAGTAAGTGATTAGGGAGAAAGAAAGGTATCATGAACGTAAATAAATGACAACATAACAAGATAACACACAGCTTAAGTGCTAACACTAGGATTTGAATGAAACAGTATGATGTCAGTATCATGGCAATATACAGAACAATTTGGTGCTAATCTTTAGATCTAAAAAGACCCACCAGTAAAGCCTGAGCTCCTTATACTGTCAAAAGGGAGCTAGCTGGGCCTGACCGGTAAGTCCATTAGACAAGATTAGAATGAAACATTTAGCACCAATGCCTTTCTCTGTTAAACTATCTACAAATCATTTAATTAATCTCCCAACCTTTACCTATTACCTTCTTTGATTGAAGTATCTTCCTAAAACATCTATCAAATGTAGGGTGACCAGACATCCCGCTTTTGGCGGGACGGTCTTGCTTTTCAACAATTTGTCCCACGTCCCGCAGGGTTTTTAAAAAGTCCCAATTTTTGGAAAGAATGCACAAACGGGCAGGAGAACAGGAAGGGAATATACGGTTTTCGGCTGCCATGTGGCTATTTCGCCAGAATAGGAGTTTTATATTATTTTTGTTAATTTTATAATGTTAAACTGTAATAATAACAAATAATTGCTGAGAAGTGATTATCAAGAACTACTTATCAAAGTTTGCATTGTTGTCAGGCCCTACCCCGCCTGCCCCCCCCCCATTTTAACATCCCGCCTTACCGATGTTAAAATCTGGTCACCCTAATCAAATATCACTCTATTAAAAATTTTCCAATTATTTGCCAGAAATAACAACAAAATGACTCAATACTCTTTAAAATATATGAACACATACACAGTGTAATGCTTACAAGAACAGATTCTGAAGCCAGTCTAACAGGTTCAAATACCAGGGATGCCACTTTCTAGCTGCATAGTATATCTACAACCATTTTCTCAGCTGTAAAATCCGGATAACCGTACCTATCTTAAAGTTAACATAATCGCTATAAAAATGTAATGAGCCATATATAATTTACGTTTTCTAGTAGCTACATTTTAGAAAGTAAAAGGCAGCAGCACACAGTGGCTCACTTGAGGCCAAAAGTTCCAGACCAGCCTGGGCAAAATTGCTAGACCTCATCTCTACAAAAAAAGGAGGAAACCTAACTAGATTTAGTGGCCTTTTGCCACTTGTGAGGCTGAAGTGCGAGGATCACTGGAACCCAGTAGTCAGAGGCTGTAGTGAGCTATGATCACATCACTACACTCCAGCCTGGGCAACAAAGCAAGACCCACCTCTTTAAAAAAACCTAAAAATGAAAACAAAAACAAACAAACAAACAAAGGTGACATTTTAATGATATATTTTATTTAATCCAATACATCCAAAATACTATCATTCAACATGTTCAATGTAAAAAATATTAATGAAATTATGGGGGTTTTCATACTAAGCCTTCAAAATACACTAAATATTTTATACTTACAGGACAACTCAACTCAGACTGGCCTCATTTCCAGTACTCAATACTCACCCAAGGATAGTGCCTACCATATTGAATGGTCCAGCCCCTAACTATTTGCGAGCCCTAAATGCTAGCTTCATTCTCCCTATCCTATACTACTGGCATAAAATTTTCACAAATTCTTCTTACCCTATGAAATGACTATAGGATCTGCAGAGATACTGTTTTTCATTCCTAATATTTGTAATTTGTGTTCTGTCTCTTTCCTTCCTCTATTTCCCTGTTTGATTAGTTGCCAAATGGCTATTAATTACATTAAACTTTTCAAAGAACCGACTCTTTTTTTAGCTTTGATTTGCTCTACTGTAGGATTACTTTCTATTCACTAATTTCTGCTTGTCTTCATTAGTTCCTTACTTCTACTATCTACATTTCATTTGCTAGTCTTTTTCTTCTTTCTTAAGAAAGCTCTTTCTTTTCTAATACATAGATTTAAGGCCATACATTTTATCCTAGCATTACATTACCATCATTCCAGTTCACAACAGTTCATCTTCATTTTCAATCACTTCAAAATATTTTCTAATTTCCATCATAATTTCTTCTTTAAGGCATAGATAAGTATAATATTTAATTTTCAGGCATTTGGATCTTCTAGTTATCCTTTATTGTTATTTATAATAATACCAAGACTATATTCAGTTATTAGTATTAAAATCCAATGAAATTTGTTGTGACTTTGTTTATGGCCCAGCATATGGTAAATTCTGACACAACTTCCACATGCAAGAAAAAAGGTTAATTCTACCATTAATGGTGTCAATATTCTATGTTTTAACAACTAGATCAAGTATGTTAACTGCAATGTACACATCCTCTATACACCTGTTTCCCTCAAGACTATGTATTTGTCTACTTTGTTCAAAAATTTTAAAAATTGTTTTATAGGCATTCAAGCTGTGTTACTGGATACAGATTTAGGACGGTGATAACTCTGATGACTCGATCCCCTTCCATTATAAAGATTCCCTTTTTCTAATGTTTATTGTACTAAAATTTACTTTGGCAGATTAATACAGCCAGAACTTCTTTCTGTGGATTAGTGTTTTCCCACCATTTTCTCTCAACCTTTGTGGGTATTTCTATTTAAGATATGTCTCTTTTAAGAAGCAAATAATTAAGGGATTGTTATTTGTCCAATCTGATAATTTTTGCCATTTACTTGGAATATATAGCCCATTTCCATTTAATACAATTACTAATTTTGTTGCCTGTTTTACAATGCCTTTTTCTTTCTTGCCTTTTGAATTTCTCATATTTTATTATTCAGTTTCTTTCTAGTCACTTATTACATTAAGACATTCATTTAGTAGTTACCCTAGATAGTTCCTTATCCATCCTTTATTTATTACCACCTCACACATACCTTATACTACTTCCTCTGTAACGCCAGAATCACACAACACTGCTAATTGGTAGTTCTGTTATAAACAAGACTACCTTTGGTTTGTTCTTGCTCCAAGGGACATGTGAAAAGCTACATCTTTATCTTCTAGGTCCCTAGATACTTAAGAATTGCTTTGTTTTTAAAAGACTTCTGGTTTAGCTCTTTAGCCTAAGCAGCTTTAGAATTTGGCAAAAGTCTAGAAGAGGAAGAAACTGGGTGTGTTGAACATCCTCAGTATGTATTCACCACTTCCTCAAGGGCTTTCAACTCTCACCTATTGTTCTCAACGCCCCTTCCCCTAGAGAATCTTTATCTGAACACTACAGGACTAAAAGAAATCCTAATCTCCTCTTCTGAGATTCTTGCTTAGCTCTTCCACCCAATTGAACTGTGGAATTTAGCAAATACATCTACCAGGTTCTTTCTCTGTGTTTAAAGGCCTTTCACATTTCCACATTGCCACTCAGGCTCTAGCTCAAAGGCCTCCCTCTGTGTCCATGAAAACTACTCAGCTGCAGACCTCTCATTCACTAAAGGCATTCCGCCAGATCCAGAGTTTTACTTCTTTTAATCATTTTTTATTTCCACAGTTTTCTATCTCTAAATATACAAATTTTCTAAGTTATCTGACATTCTTAGTTGTTTCATAAAGAGTCTTGTATTACAGAGAATTACTCTATCCTAGCCAAAAAAATCCTCATTCCATTTTAATGGCAAATTTAACCAACTATAAATCTGTGAGTTCAAATAATTTAATATGGATGGCATTAATTTCAAAATAAGAGACAAAATCACCTACCACTTGAGGACAGAACTGGAGTGTTAAGATTTCAGAAAAATGGAAAGATTTAGAAACCCAGCTCTGAGAAATACTACAGAAAGTCAACCAGGATGAAACAAAAATTTTATCAGATATATATATTAAAAAGTATTTCATAGGAGGAATGCCACTTCCAATTAGGATATAGAAAGTCACAACAGACAACTTTCTTCATCCTATCAAAATCAGCCAGATAAGCTACAAAATCATGGTTTTTCTGAACCATCAGAGAGCTGAGGATGCAAAGTAACCTAAGTAGAACTACATTTCAGAAAGTGTTGGACCTGGACAGAAGAGAGACCCACATATAATCTCTTTCCTAGCAAGGTGCTGGTTTAAGATATAGAGTATACCTGTATTAGCATTCTATGCTGCTGTAAACAAATTATCACTAATTCAATGCCTTATGACAATATAAATTTAGCAAAATCAGTTTCAACGCACTAAAGTCAAGATGTTGGCAGAGCCGGTTCCTTCTGGAAGGTCTGAGAGGAAGTTCCCATTCCTTAACTTTTTCAACTCCAAGTGGCTGCCTGTAGTCCTTGGCTTGTGCTCCCTTCCTCCATCTTCAGAGCACATCATTCCAACCTCTGCTTTCACATTCCTTCTCTTCTGTAGTCAAATCTCCCTCTACCCCCTTCTAATAAAAGTACTTGCCATTATGCTTAAGGCCCAACCAGATAATCTGGGATAATCTCCCCATCTGTAAAGTCCCTTTTGCCATCTAAAATAGTATTCACAGGTTCAGAGGATCAGGAGCTAAATATCTTGGGGACCACAGTTCAGCCCACTACATGGAACAACTATAACACCTATAAAACTGTAAAGTTTCTAAAAAAAGTTATCTACCCTATTTCACTCCTAGATATATATTCAAGAAAAATAAAAACACATGTCCACATAAAGAGACCTGTACAAGAATGTTCCTAGTAGCCATATCACTAGGCATATTTACAATTTAACTGGGAACAGCCAAAATATCAACCAAAAAAACCCCCCAAAGCATTGTGGTATATTCATAGAAGAGAATACTGCTCAGAAACAAAAATGAGTTAGCTACTTATACACTCTAGGGTTCTTAACCTTCCTAATGCCTCCTAATGCCACGACCCTTTAATACAGTTCCTCATGTTGTGGTGACCCCCAACCATAAAATTATTTTCGTTGCTACTTCTTAACTGTAATTTTGCACTATTATGAAACGTAATGTAAATATCTGATATGCAGGATGTATTTTCATTGTTACAAAGGGGTCAAGACCCATAGATTGAGAACCACTGCTCTAGAACATGGTCAATCTAAAAATCATGCTGGGCAAAAAACAAAACAGACAGACAAACTCTCTCTCTCTCTCTCTCTCCATATCTCCATATATTTAGATATCTAAATATATGGAGAGAGAGAGACTGATAACCTTCTGACTTCATAGAACAAGCAAAACTAATCTAATGATAAAAGTCAAAATGACTGTCTCAGAGGCACTGAAGAGAGAAAAGAAAATGCTTGGACAGAGTGGTAGAAAGTACTTTTCTGGGGTGATAAAACTGTTTCCTGAGAGGTAGTCATATGTGAGTACACAATTATCAAAACTCACAGAACTGAACATCTGAAATTTGTGCATTTCATCAAATGTAAATTACTATTCAAAAAGAATTTTTTTAAATTTCTGAACAAATACATGAAGGAGTTCCTAAATAAAGTTAAATAGATTTCTTCACTTAAGAACATCTCAAAGGGCAGTGCCTATGGCTCAAAGGAGTAGGGCACCAACCCCATATGCAAAAGGTGGCGGGTTCAAACCCAACCCCAGCCAAAAACAGCAAAAAAAAAAGAACATCTCAAAATCTTCAATATGCCAGTGCACACTGACAATTTCAAAAGAGAAAAGATTGCAATTGACCAAAGATGAAAGCCTAGAGGTGTCTACGGACAATATGCAGATAGCTCTGCAAGGACATCTAGAGGGAGGATGAAATGGGGGAGGGAGTATTGTTTTATGGACACAAAGTGAAAGCCCAAATGATATCCATTCACAAACTTACCTGAGGTACTGACAGTAATGTTGCTGCAACAGAGCATACAGTTGACCCTTGAACAACAAAAGTATAAACTGTGGCTCGGCGCCTGTGGCTCAATCAGCTAAGGCGCCAGCCACGTACACCTAAGGTGGCGGGTTCGAATCCCCAGCCCGGGCCCACCAAACAACAATGATGGCTGCAACCAAAAAAATGGCTGGGCGTTGTGGTGGGTGCCTGTGGTCCCAGCTACTTGGGAGGCGGAGGCAGGAGACTCGCTTGAGCCCAGGAGTTGGAGGTTGCTATGAGCTGTGATGCCATGGCACTCTACCCAGGGGGGATAGCTTGAGGCTCCGTCTCAAAAAAAAAAAAAAGAGTGTAGTAATAGGCAATACAAGGAGTACAAACCAAGTAGTTGCAGTTCCTGAAGCAGAAACACTGAAATCTAGCTAATTCTTTGTAAGTAATGGTGTAAGTGTTGGTTCCCCTTTGTAAAAAGTAAACAGGACATTTGTCTTCTAATTTAGTTATTTAAAATAGAATATTTTGCTTTATTTATACATTCAGATGTTGTATCTCTGTACATTTTCAAATTGATCAGTCTGTTTTAAATGTATAGAGTTTAAGACATATTATTTTAACATGTTATTATTTGCCATAACATTAACTAATTTTCAGTTATGTTTATCAGAAATTCTATCTAACAGCATTGCCAAAAAAACAAAAAAGGTCAAACATTAGATGGAATAGTTTTCCTTCCAAGGAAATGTGAATGGAATTATATACATCACCTTAGCATTTGCACTATATGTATGGGGAATAAATAAAGCCAGAATATTCACGGTGTGTATTGTTATGTTGGGAAAACAGTGTAATTTTGCCTCCTTCAATCATGATTAAAGATAATATGAAGTATAATATATATTTTTAAAACTAGAATGTCTTTATTCTTAAAATCAAATAGGAGATGAAATCAATTCTAGAGAATATATGAAGCTAAAACAGATAGACTTGCAATGGAGAAAAAATCACCCGGTATGATAGTAGGAGACTTCAACATTCTTCTTTAAGTGATTGATAGAACAAGGAGGAAGAAAATCAATAAGAATATAGTTAAACAGAACAACGCTATCAATCAACTTGATCTAATTGACACTTATATAATACCCCGTCCTACAACAGCAGACTACTCATGTTCTCAAGTTCACATTGAATGTTCACCAAGATAGACTACATTCTTGGTCATAAAACACCTTAACCAATTTACAGTTATAGAATTCAGACAGAAATGGAATTAAAGAAGAAATCAATAACACAAAGATAGCTGGAAAATCCCCAACTATTTTAAAATCAAATGACACACAGGTGAATGAAAAAAATCCCAAAAGAAGTTTGATAAAAAATTGAAACAAATAACAATGGTAATACAACTGATTAAATTTGTGGGATACAGCAAATGCCAGGCTTACAGAAAAATTTAGAACCCAAAATGCATATATCAGAAAAGACACAAGATGTAATATGTAAACTTAAGCTTTTATTTTTACAAATCAAGGAAACAAGATCAACTTAAATCTTAGGAAAGCAGGGGAAGAGAAAAAATAAAACAACAAAAATAAAAAATATGAAAACAAAAAAAATAGTGAAAATTTGGTTCTTCAAACACAACCTGGTAAACTTCTCTTCAGATAAAATCAAGGGAAAAAAAAATCCTCATGAAATGTCATTTCTGTACATAAAAGAGTAGTCATCATTACTGATACTGTAAATATTGAAATAATAATGAAGGATTAGCCTAAACAAATCTTTGCCTTCAAATGGAATAGTTTACATGATGTGAAGAACCAAGACTTGAGAATTAGATCACTGAATTGCCCAACATCTATTTTAGGTTCTTCTGCAAGATCTATTATCAACATTTGTAAATTTGGCTTGTGACGTTTAAGAAATTTACAAAGCTCTATTTTCAGAAGTTTTATAAGCCTTTGTTATTTCTCTGAATATTGTATTTTTCTTTTTCAAGTGTTTTCTACTTTCAAGTTAAACACCTCTTTAATTTCTGAATAATATAGGCCTATTACATCATCCACATTGTGCTCCAGTGAAAATTAGACACAGCCTCCCTTCCCATTGTTTAATAGTATTTAAAGGTGTTTGATTCGCTTTGTATAGTTATACAGTTCAACATTCTTATGAAATGTTTATCTTTTTAAAAGCATCTGCTTTTATTTCACATTCTTAGGAAGTTTTTGGCTCATATGAGAAAAATGTTTCAAGGTTAAGTATTTTTAAAAACCCAAGCAGCTCATGTTTCTTTTTATGGGACTTATTTACATCCCTCCAGTACCCCCAAACAGGGAAAGCCACAGAACAAGCCTGTGTGGACCAGGGCCTGCGGGAGAGGAGAGGAGAGTCCAGGCACCCTGCTGGATGAAGGTTTCACATACCAGCATTCTGAGAGGTTTGACAAATGACTAAATTGTATGGGAAAATTTAATTCATCTGCATATTTTTTAACAGTATCACTTTATTTTTAAGTTTTGCAATAGTTTTTGTTTGCTTGTTTGTTTTGCAGTTTTTGGCCAGGGCTGGGTTTGGACCCACCACCTCGGGCATATGGGGCCAGCGCCCTACTCCTTGAGCCAAAGATGCTGCCTTGCAATAGTTTTTTGATCAAAAGTTTGAGTGAGAATTTAGCTAAAAGCATGAACACATGTCTAAAGCTAATTTGTGTGTTATATATAATTTTTCCTTTTCTGCTGGGAATTTACCAGCTATTATAAATGTGCCATTTGCTCAAATAGGCAACAACAAGTTCATTTCTTGAAAATATTTTTAAAGAAGACTACAAAGTTCTGTTTACTATAAAGTTTTTTTATAGGATCTTCTTTATGGAAAGTAGTAGAAAACATATCCACATGTCTCCTGTTTGCTCAGAAACAAGTACATTAAGTATAATAAAAGATAAGAAGCTTCCTAATCTCAAATCCCCCTACTCTCCTTCATTCCTGAGATTGGTGTCCTCACTAATGAAATGGCAAACAAATATTTTATCATATATGTCATTAAATGATGAACATTTTAACTAATACCCTTAGTAGATTTCTATATTATCTGATGACATTAGGTCTTACAGACAATGAATTACATTATTTACTAAAATTAGTTTATTATACCTGATAGAAAAGAATATGAAAGACAACTTCGTTCTCAATAGCAGAAAATACATACCTTTATAGATGATAAATATTGTGCTACATAGTTATATTCTAGAGGACAGGTTCATAATGTATTTAAAACATATTTATATCTAGAGCTATACGAATTAATAAGCAAGTAAAAAATGTTTATAACAAATAGCTCCTTTCTTTCAGATATTTCTATTGCCATGACCTCTTACTCTTTTAAATATATTATCAAAGGCAATAATCTCATTATTTAGTTATATTCATTCAATATTTTTCAATTCATATGAACTTATTTAAATATCCCCTTGTTAAGTGTACATATGGACATTTTGTTATTTAATATTAGAAAATAGGACTCAATATAAAAGATAGATTTCATTTTGTTTTATTTTCTGGGACATTGTATTCATAGAAACAAGTAAAAATGTAGAAGTCATGGAAATATGCATTTTTAAGACTATTTCCCAACTACTTTTACTTTGAGAAATGATATAAAGATTGTATCTTTTATTTAGTTTGTATCATTTTATATATTAGATATGTACCTATTAATATGTATCTACTTATAGACCTCTACATATATTTCTAGACAGAAAGAGAGAGAAATATAGTTTGAAGGAAAAATATATTTGTATAGATGCAAACACACACTCTTTTCTCTCTCACAATTCCTGGCAGGGAATAGTGTGCTTTTAGAAGTTCTGGGGTCAGCTGCCTGGGTACTCATTGACGGAGCTGATAATGATGCTCCTGACAGCACCAAGATATCACACACTCTATGACAACAGGCTTGAAAAGGCGTCACCGAAGGTGGTGATAATGAGGAGCAGCAGGAGAAGGTATTTCAGACTGAGAAGCTGGGAGAGTATTATCAGTCTGATGGAACAGGCTGAGATTTGGACGCGTGGGGATGTCATTCTTCTTTTATTGAGAATCCTCCATGAAATAGATACCCTACACCAAGGCGAGGTAATTTGCAGCAGTTAAAGAGATCGCAAAATAGTCTTCATGCAAGAGCAAGTCTGGAAAATGATAATCCACAAGTTGGGGGGAAATATAAAACGCAAGAGATTGGAAAAGTCATCTAAAAATTTTAAGTTTGTCATTAAACTAAGATAGAAATTAAAGCTGCATTTTACTCTTTATTTATAAATACAAAAAATAAGTATTAGCTTTCTTGACCTACCAGCACCAGTCCTTCTAAAACGTATGTGACACAGGGCCATGGGTACACTTTAAGTATTTGCCAGCTCTACTAACAATGTTTTTCCCAGCATACGATTTGTAATGGAATCCCAAAGAACAACTGTCTAATGAGGGTTGAGGGCAAGATTCAGGTTCCCAAATTCCCTCAATCTAGGTGCCAACACAGTTGAAGATTTGTGTAATAATATGTTGTTGAAAAACAAGTTTGTCAAATGCAGGATCTCATTCTAAACTCACGACTAAGTTTTAAGGTAAAAATAAGAGAAAAGATGCAGATAGAAAAGTGGCTTGTTTCGTTGTGCAGGTTGGTGTCCTGGTTACAATTCTGAGGGATTCTTGTTAAGTTCCTCGAGGGGACACTCTTCTTTGCAATGGTTATGTAACTGGTCCTAGATCGCTTAGAAGGGACATGGTCAGATATGATGCCTGGGGGGATTTATCAGGCACATCTCCCTCAGCTCTCTGGTTGGTATGGGGTCAACCCAGCTGGTGATGTCGGGAGCATCAACTGTCTACTTGATCACTGTGATGATTGACACACAGAACAAATCATGCACTGCAAACACTCACATGGTTCCATTAAGAGCACATTCCTTGCAAACGCAATCAGTCATATATCAAAAGTCAGTGTATCCTATGATAGAATTAATGTACACAATTATGATCTAATAAAAAAAAGATAAAAAAAAACACATGAGACTAAATTCAGCCCCTCACTTTGACCCACAGCAGGAACTCTTTTTTTTTTTTTTTTTTTTTTGAGACAGAGCCTCGAGCTATCCCCCTGGGTAGAGTGCCATGGCATCACAGCTCATAGCAACCTCCAACTCCTGGGCTCAAGCGAGTCTCCTGCCTCTGCCTCCCAAGTAGCTGGGACCACAGGCGCCCGCCACAA
>CAUYQV010008377.1:0-66215 GCA_963574575.1 Galagoides demidoff | reverse complement strand
ATCTAACAACACATCAAACAAATTATACATCACGACCAGGTGGGTTTCATCCCAGGGTCCCAAGGATGGTTCAATATACATAAATCCATAAATATAATACATCACATAAACAAATTAAAAAACAAAGACCATATGATTCTCTCAATTGATGCAGAAAAAGCTTTTGATAATATCCAGCATCCTTTCTTGGTTCAGAACACTTAAGAAAATAGGTATAGAAGAAACATTTCTTAAACTGATAGAGGCCATCTACAGCAAACCCACAGCCAATATCGTATTGAATGGAGTAAAATTGAAATCATTTCCACTCAGATTAGTAACCAGGAAAGGATGCCCACTGTCTCCACTGCTTTTTTAACATTGTAATGGAAGTCTTAGCCACCGCAATCAGGCAAGAGAAAGTAATCAAGGGGATCCAAATAGGACCAGAGAAGATCAAACTGTCACTCGCTGCAGATAATATGATTATATATCTGGAAAACCCTAGGGAATCAACTACAAAACTCCTAGAAGTGATCAAGGAATATAGCAACATCTCAGGATACAAAATTAGCACTCAAATCTGTAGCCTTTATATATACCAACAATAGTCAAGGGGAAAAAACAAACAAGGATTCTATTCCCTTTACAATAGTGCCAAAGAAGATGAAATATCTGGGAGTGTATCTAACTAAGGATGTGAAAGATCTCTATAAAGAAAACTGTGAAACTCTGAGAAAAAAAATAGCTGAAGATGTCAACAAGTGGAAAAATATACCATGCTCATGGCTGGGAATAATTAACATTGTTAAAATGTCTATACTACCTAAAGCAATCTATAGATTTAATGTGATCCCTATTAAAGTAACTCTGTCATACTTTAAAGACCTGGAAAAATTAGTACTTCATTTTATATGGAAACAGAAAAAAACTCAAATAGCCAAGACATTACTCAGAAATAAAAACAAATTGGGAGGAATCACACTTCTAGACTTTAGACTATACTATAAATCAATAGTGATCAAAACAGCATGGTACTGGCACAAAAACACAGAGGTAGATGTATGGAACAGAATTGAAGACTAAGAGGTGAAGCCAGACACTTATCATCATTTGATCTTTGATAAGTCTATCAAAAATATAAATTGGGGGAAAGATTCCCTATTCAACAAATGGTGCTGGGTGAATTAGCTGGTGACCTGTAGAAGACTGAAACTGAACCCACACCTTTCTCCTCTAACAAAAATTGACTCTCACTGGTTAAAGGACTTAAACTTAAGACATGAAACTATAAAAATTCCTAGAGAGAGTACAGGGGAAACACTTGAAAAAATTGGCCTGGAAGAATACTTTATCAGGAGGACACTCTGGGCAATTGAAGAAACATCAAAAATACATTACTAGGATCTGTTCAAATTAAAAAGCTGCACTTCCAAGAACACACTAAGTAAAGCAAATAGGCAGCCCTGAGAATGGGAGAGGATTTTTGCAAGTTATACTTCCAACAGAGGTCTAATAACCAGAATCCACAGAGAACTCAAACTTATTACTAAGAAAAAAACAAGTGATCCCATTTCATTGTGAGCAAGAGACATGAACAGAAGCTTCTCTGAAAAAGGTGCATGGTTTACAGACACATGAACAAATGCTCATCATCTTTAATCATCAGAGAAATACAAACCAAAACCACTCTGAGATACCGTCTAACTCCAGTAATAGTAGCCCACATCACAAAATCCCAAAACTACAGATGTTGGCATGGATATGGAGAAAAGGGAACACTTCTGCACTGCTAGTGGGAATACAAGCTAGTATGCTCCTTTTGGAAGGAAGTTTGGAGAACACTCAACTTTTCCTTTTGGAAGGAAGTTTGGAGAACACTTCCTTCCTTTTGGAGAACACTGTAGACCTGCCATTTGATCCTGCAATTCCTCTTCTAAGTGCATATCCAAAGGACCAAAAATCATTTGGCAATAAAGATATTTGCACCAGATTGTTTACTACAGCTCAATTTATAATTGCCAAGTCATGGAAGAAACCCAAGTGCCCATCGATCCATGAATGGATTAATAAATTGTGGTATATTATACCATGGAATACTATGCAGCATTAAAAAATGGAGTCTTTACCTCTTTTATGTTTATATGGATGGAGTTGGAAAATATTCTTCTTAGTAAAGCATCTCAGGAATGGAAAAAAAATCTAATGTACTCAGTACTACTGTGAACCCAAGTTATAATCATTTACACTTGCATATGAAAAATGAAACACAACTATAGCCTAGGATGAAATAGGGAAGGGGAGGAAGAGAAGAAGGGAAGGGGTGGGTAGACAGAGGGAGGGTTAGTAGGGGGACCACACCTATGGAACATATTACAAGTACAAATTGGATCTATCAGGTGTAGAACACAAATGTCTTAATGCTGTAATTGGGTAAATGAAGTGAAGGTTATGTTGATCACTAGGATGTAAGCACTCCAATTTGTACAAATAATCAATACACTGAATCCCATAATGGAATAAATGTATTTATATTCTATATACAAATGACTTAATAAAAATAATAAATAAATAAAACTTAAGGACCATGCAAGCCAGCAAGTAAACACACACAGATCATTTTCCAGTTTGGAAACATAGTGTATATATGACCCTGAACAATTCTTATTTGAGTTTTATCTTCAAAATGGGTTTAATAGTACTATCTATATAGAATTCTTGACAATTACTTAATTATAATCTTCAGCCACACTAAATTCCTTATCAGAAACAGGCATGTGAGAAATGAAATGGATAAACACCCATACGTCCTCCCATAAAAACTTTACAAATTACAAGAATCAGCCATGGCTGTCCTCTAGATCCTCTAATCTCAATACTTCATGAGGTATTTATTGTGTACTATAAAATATAAAAAAGAAAAAATATTTAATGATAAACTGGGTCCTACATAGAGGACCAGAAGCCTCACTGCTGTGCCCAGAGGGTCATATGAAAACAGAGGGATCAAAGGGTATATCCCTGTTCAGGGAAGCTGAACTCTAGTTTCATTGTCCTCCACCTCCCTTAGGGTATATTTTATAAAGTCTACTGGGCTGAGTTTGGAAACCCTTGATGTTGAAAAGAAAAGCTGTCCTATTTCCTCATGGCAGAGCTTTTCTGACATCCCCTCAAAATAACATTTCTAAACCAAAAGATAATTGACCGGCATCTTCATGTCTATCAGGACACATTAAAGTGTGATGCCATTTGGGTTATAATTGTCTTCTTTATTTTTTATTTTATTCAGTGGCTGGGTATTCACTCTTGAAACCAGCCTGCTTTACATGTTAAATGTCAACCTAAGTCCAAAATACTTTACCAGATGGCTTCTTATTATAACTTAATAAAAATGAACAGAAGGAAAATCCAGAGCACAGGAGCAGGCAAATAACCCAAAGAGGCCGGACTTAAGCTCTCTTCTAAGACTTATTATCACATTAGAGCATCTCGTTGTCAACTGCAAACTCCTTCTGAGGTGACAGAGGCAGGAAGGGAAAACACACATCTTTGTTATATTTTCTTTGAAGTCAAAAACCATATATTATCTCTTTTTCTAAATCAAACACACTCTTATTCCTCCATCCAGTCCTTTCTGTAAGCGTCAGAGTTCTCTTCTTCTACCCACTTCTTTCATAACCCCAGATAGCTTCAAGCTTGTTCACTGTCTCAACTGCTCCTCATAAAATATATAATATAGTAGACACATTATTGCTTTTGGCAAGAGGCTTGAGTTCTAGATCTACTACTACCAGCAAGGCTTTGGTAGTTTCTTACTATAATAACGTATTTGAAATGGATGATTTTGAAGATTTAGCAACAATTTCTATAATTTTAGCAATATTGGCCAGCTCCTGAAATCAGGCAAAGATCTTAGCACTGTCTATGATAGATACATAAAAATGAAATTTATTTTTCAACAACACACATAATAAGAAAATGGTTGATGCATGCTAATTTCATCTCTTAATAAACTAAGAGGTCAAGAGATTATTTCATTCTTGGCATGATTAGAGAAATGTGGGATTATATATATTAAGATTTTAGGGCTACGCCTGTGGCTCAGTGAGTAGAGCACCAGCCCCATATACCAAGGGTAATGGGTTAGAACCTGGCCCCGGCCAGCTAAAACAGCATTGGCAACTGCAACAAAAAATAGCCAAGCGTTGTGGCAGGTGCCTGTAGTCCCAGCTACTCAGGAGGCTGAGGCAAGAGGATCACTTAAGCCCAAGAGTTGGAGGTTGCTGTGAGCTGTGATGCCACAGCACTCTACTGAGGGTGACAGAGTAAGACTCTGTCTCAAAAAGAAAAAAAAGATTTCAGACAAACACTGCAATCATAAGAAGAAAAACAGTAAGAAAACTTAGTCCATATACCAAAAGAAGGAAAAAAGGCAGAAACAAAGAAGCAGAGAGACAGAAAGCATAAAACCAGTTGACAAAAGCAAAAATATTAATTATGAAAATAAATATAAACATATTAAAATTCTTTATTAGAAGATCAAGACTTAACTTGGGTTAAGAAACAAAATCCAACTATAGATTGGATTAAAAATTGCATCTATAAATTGAAAGTGAAAAGATAGGCAAAGATCTTCCAGGGGTATATAAATAAAAAGGTCAATAGTACGAAATACAAGCAAAATACACTAGATGAAGCAAAAGTATAAATCTGAAGTGCTAAAAAATTTTGACTTCACAATAAAAGTTTATTGGGTAGAAGCCATTACATGCCTAGTAACTAGTATTAAAATATATGAACTACACAGCTTTTCAGTGTTAGAAGACACAGGTATGCACACAACTGAGCCCTTCAGTGTTTTCATTCCTTCATAAATCAAGGAAGCCTAAAACAACACAGATTGAACTAATAATTCTATCTAATATATTGTCATAATTTAAAGTTATTATCCTTCCATGAGTAACTATACATTTCAGACATGTCTGAAATATTATATAACAGAAGTTAATCATGTAATAGAATAAAAATGAAATTCTGATTAAAAACTCAATAAAGGTAAAAAGCTGACATTCTATAATTGTAATGAAATAAACTAGAAAATAGTAATAAGAGTTTAAAAATAATAAAATGTTTATCTGTAAATTAGAAAACATATAACACATATAGATATATAAAACCTTTGGATCAAAGAGAAGATAAAAATTGTGATTATAAACTTAGAAAATAATAATTAGATCATTATTTCAAATCTTTCAAAGATAGAACTAAAATCTTTCAAGATAGAACTAAAACTAAATAGGAGAAGCAGATTTGTATGCTTTATTAGAGAAGTTACATAAATAAAAGAAGTAAGCTTAATGAAATTTAAGAAGATGAAAATATCTTTTAAAAGCAGTAGGAAAAAATAGCAAAACTGAAAGCAAAG
The DNA here is from genome assembly GCA_963574575.1 of Galagoides demidoff. Taxonomy (NCBI): domain Eukaryota; kingdom Metazoa; phylum Chordata; class Mammalia; order Primates; family Galagidae; genus Galagoides; species Galagoides demidoff. Next base: position 60,811 of record CAUYQV010008377.1, on the reverse strand, counting down.
AGGAAATCAAACATAAAAAATATGTTTCAGGCATATTCTAAAAAGTCCCCCCACCCCCCCCAAAAAAAAACATTAGAAAGACAGAGAGAGGGAAGGAGTTTAAAACAACAAATAAGAGATAAGACATGAGATATAACTACAGATATGAGAGACTCTCTTAAAATTATAAGACAATACCATATATTTTAAAATTTTAATTCATTGACTGTCCAAGAAAATAAAAATGACTAAAATTCACTCAATAAGAAGTAGTAAACCTAAGTAGATTTTTGTCAATAGAAAATGCTGAAAAAAGAATTAATTCCAATGAAGTTCCTAAGTCAAAACTATTTCACCAGTCTTTGCAAGTTTTAAAGGAATACTTTGCACATCACATACACTGTTTCAGTATAGAAAACTACAGAAAACTTCCAAATTCCTTTTAAAGTTAGCATAGCCATATAACCTAATAAAGATAGCATGGGGAAAACTATAAACCAATACTACATATGAGTGTAGATATAAATTCATAAGTAAACTTCTAGAAAACTATAAACAGTTACTTCTTAAACAGGAAGAATGATAAAGGATCTGAGATTTCAACCTACTTGCAAGCCAGGCTAACAAGTCAGGCTGCCACAGGTTTGTGTGGCAGAAGAAACGAGACTTTGGGGTCAGAGGCAAAGGATTTTATTACTCTTAGCACAGCAAACAGCATGAGCATCAGCATATATGTCAGTGCCCTGACCATCCCAATGCACTCTCAGGGGGGTGATGTGATAACAGGCCCAAGTGGACACCTGCACATTCAGTGGGTTACATTACAGAGAGAAAGCCTGAGGTTAGGAAGCCTGAGTCTTTTAAAATGAACAACAGCATGTGCCCTTACTGTTACACTCACAAAATATTTAAATATAAATAAAACACATGTTCATAGATGGGAAGTTGTAAAGATATTAAATATTTGCAAAGTGAATTGCAAATGGAACTATATTCTAATTCAATTTTCATTAAGATTTTAAGGCAAACACTTGATAAATTTTAAATGTATATGGAAGACGATCATATGATGATAAAAAAAAAAGTTTCTAAAAATAAGAGTAACAAGGAGGAAGTTATATTTCTAAATATTAAAATATACCATAAAGGTAGTAAATTCTTTAACAAACAAATAAAAATAGAGTAAATGACAGAAAAATCAGCAGATAGTCAAACAGAGAAAACAAGAGACCAGAGACAAACATATGTGTCATGGATCAGCAGAGATATGCCTGTATTAAGCCGAGTGATTTTTTTCTTTAAAGCAAACAAGGCAACTTACAATGCCTCTCTTATACTGAATAATTTCTGGATGATCAAAGTTACACTTTTAAAATAAAATCATAGGAATCTAGAGTAAAATATAGGTGAAAATCTGTAAGCTGAGAACTTTCCAAGCAACAAAGCTAAAATGAAATAAGTCATGCAGGAAAGTAAGAATAGATCCAAGTGCATAAAAAAAAGAAATCTTCTGTATACTCAAAAAGTCACTACAAATGGTATTAAAAGATATTCAATAACTACAATAAAATAATGTAAAGGAAATGACAGATGTATTCATTCAACAACAGCAGACAGCATCAGGTAAAGTTTGAAAGTTCAAACTACAATGGACGTACCAAATGTTCATGTGTTATAACATGGAACAAATAAAAGACAATGGGGTAGAGTGGTCAAGAGTGCCAAAACAAATCTTAGCTCCATTACTGGCTAGAGATTCTCAGCATACCTCAGTTCTATCATCCGAAAAATGGTAATAATAATACCACCACCTCATAGCAGGTGTTGGAGGAATTACATGAGAAAATATAGCCTGGTACAGAATAAACACTAAATGTTAACTAGAGTAATAATAAGTGAGGAATAGGAATATCATTTATTACATTTTTTCTCATAACTCATTTTGCTCCCCTGTGTTAGGAACAAGTTGAAAGACAAAGACAGGAATCCAACTGATTAACATTTATCATAATATAGTCTGAAAAGTTGCTTAAACTGGATTAGAAAAGCAGGTCAACCTATGGCTACAAGCCTACTACTCTTCCTTCAGAATTAAACACCTCTGCTCCCAACTGTAGGCCTGCCTACCGCAGCAGCAAGAACTTGCCCGAATAAGTGAGTCTTATAGGACAGAGACACTGGCCACAAACTAGAGACCAACCAGCAACTTCAAGCTGATCAGCCCCAGATTCTCAGGCTTCACAGGATAGTTTAGTTAGCACCTCTCCAATTTCAGCTGCCAATGTAGTCACTCTGCCTTTCGGAGGAAAGGAGGGAGGGATCCAGAGAGGGGACAAACAAGTGTTCCCTTTACGTTTCCTTCTTGGGAACCCCTTGCTCACCATGGAAACATGAGGTGAAAAGGCTACATATTCCCGCATTCCACCTCACCTTATCATCTGGAAACAATTTAGCATGAAGTACAGGAGAAGCTCTGTAAGTTGACCACCCATGGAATTATAACAAACTGACCAACATAAGGAGGTGGTCAACATAAGGAACTAGGTCTACTGTACTGATACATACATGTGGTGCATGTGTGGGTCTATGCAAATTAGGTCAACTTAAGGAGGTGGTCAGTGTGGGGTAGTGTTCAATTACAGAGGTTCTACTATGGAGTATGTTACAGCCATTCAAAATTATGTTTCTTGGAAAAGTGTTTCTTGGCATTAGAAAATTGTCACAATATAATAGGGAGAAGGTGGGGAGATTGGGTATCATTGTATATTCATATTAGCAGAGGGAAATTCTGGAAGGAATACACTAAAATGTTAAAAATCCATTACCTTTTGATAGTAGGCTTATGAGTGATTTTAATTTCTTACAGTTTTCTGTATTTTTGAAATCTTTTACAATTTTTATTACTTTAATATTCAGAAATAAAACAGATAAATGTAACTAGTTATCAGCTTCTTAAGATGATTTCAGACTAACAGGGCCCAGATTTAAAAGGATTTAAAGTGCACAGCTTACTTCTTGGCACCAGAATTTTAGAAATGGGGCAGGAAGAAGACATGTTTCCTTCATTTCTATATCGGCATCAGTATATTTTTTACAAGCATGCATTACTTTTTGAAATCAAAATACAAGTTATTAAAATTTACATCTTAAAAAGGTATTTGAAATATAAACTCCTGCATCACGAAAGAGGAGAAACAAAGCAAAGTCAAATATATATATATGTATGTATATTTTAAACTTCAAAGTTTATGGTTGACTTTAGGCATACTACAATCCACTTAGAAGATAGGTGTTTCTATCAGGTTCAAGGGCACCAAAAGGGCATGATAAATATTAATAAAAACTTCAAAAGCTAAACCACATTTTTATGGAGCATAAACTGAAAGAATTAATTTGGGAAAGAGAAGTTGGTATTTTTCTATGGTTGTTTTGTTTTGCTTTTGTTGAGAAATTCAGTAGTTCCAATTCTGTCACAAAAAGGAGAACCGTGTAGCTTGCTGTTTTGAAAATGGGTGATGCTTGATTGTGTATCAGGCCACATATAAACATGCTGAGGGTCAAGAGTATTGTTTTCAGCACAGAACTTATACTTAAATGTCTAGTTATGGATCTAGGCCCTCCAGGAGTTGGGTCATCAACTAGGTGGCACAGATATGTTTGTACGTATATGTTTTCTAAATCTGACTCCAAATCTGAAGAATGTGAAGGGCAAAAACATAACTATATTAACTGCCTATTGAAAATAAAAACCAAATTGAATGAGCATAAAAGATGGGAACTTCTGAAATGAGGTTGATGGATGGTGAGCCCACCATGATGATGATTAGAGGGGAAAGCCCAGCTTGCCTACCTTCCACCCACAGTGCACTATCTACATGGGTGTAAGAGCCACTGTATTAAACTTAATTCATATTAGGGCTGTGTTCCACTTAAATGTAAAACCCTTCATCCCAAGGATTCGGAGGACTTTGTAGACCTTATCACATTTATCTTCATATCAACGACTGAAAAGCAAATTGGAGCAAGTGTTATCTTCCTTTACTAAGAAAACACTGGGAAACCAAGGCATGATAAACAAGTGTTCCACATCCCCTGGTGAGCCAAGAGGTAAAGAAGAGAGAGCCGCATGGTTTTGTCACTCAGGAGGAGCCAGGCCAGCACACATTCAGTGTTGAACTTTGCCTTCCAGTTCAAGAGGAATCCTATGAATGATTAGATAGAGCATCAGTATCGGTAGATAGAGTAAGCAAATGGCCAGATACATGATATAAAGGGCTCTGGAAAAGTCACTACAGTGCATGCAGAGAAGTTTCCCTTGATCACCTGATGCCTGAAATTCCACTAACAGAGTCCTTTCTTTAAGTTTAGGCATTGCAATTTCAGAAGCCCCCTATAAAGTAAAAATACCTTTGGAGTCATACTTCATTTAACCACTTCCAGGCAACAGCATTGCAGTAGTCATTAATTTATTAAATTTGTCTCTAATTATATTGTTAGCTGAATCCTGAGTCTCAATGGAATGAGACATAGATCAAATACATTTGAAAGGACGGAATAAGCTTAAGTCCTTTTTGGGGGGAAAAAAGCTAAATATTAATTAATTTAATTAATTAACTAGAAAAATAGGCCTAGAACAATTCTGATAGAAGCTGAAGGATGTAATGCTAAGAGACAGTCCATCCTTATGCAGGTGCTGTGGGACGTTGACCAGCTGCACATCATCAGGCAAGTCAGACTCCCTGAGCCTCCACCTCTCCTCTGTTCTATGAGGACCATCTAGCAGTACCTTGGTTTGGATTTCCACCAGGACAAATCCTTAGGCAAAGGACTGGGAGCAAGTTCAGGCAGTAATCCCAAGGAGCAATGAGAGGGCATGGGTGAGTGAGATGGGAAGGGAAGGAAATCAAAGTAGCTTTGATGTGGGGTTACCATTGTAGGCAAAAGCTTTCAATCCCTTGGAGGGCTCTCTGAGAGTCTGTAGGACCCTGCCTCAGAACTGCCCCACCAAGTGAAGAAGTCAGGATATGTTTTCAGGAATTTCTGTACCTCAATGGATCTCTCACTTCTGAGCTGAGGACTCGCAGCTTAGCTGATGAATTGCCACTGTCCAATGAAGCCAGGGCACCCACTCATGCAGAGGGACTCAGCTGTCAAGTCAGTTGGCCCATGGGTGACCGACCACCTGGGCTAGGCAAGAAACTACAGATGGTACCCATAGTATTCACTACATATATAGCTGCTTCATGTAGCTGTTGGGCTCACATAGTCATGAAGATTAATGTAAAATAGATGCTCAGCATAGTGTCAGGCACACAATAAAAGCCAATAAATGGGAGTTGTTGTGATTGTGATTATTGCTGTTGTTGCCTTTTTTTTTTAATCAAGGTAGGCCTAGGTTTAGTGACATTTTGGAGGGCCCAGGGAGCCAGGAGAGGTACCCAGAAGCCCCGAGTAGGCCTAGAAAGCCCTAGAAATGAGAAGAGCAGGAATAGTACAAGTGTGAGGGTATGAAAGGCCAGCTTCCTGTCCTCCAGAGTTCTGCCTGGGGCTTCTCCTGCAGAGCACTCATGGGTCTGGGTCAGCTTTGCCAGATCTCTAAAGACAACCACAGAAAACAAGAAGGCTACAGGTCCTCACCACTAGTCTTCCAAGATCCCAGCACATACTTTCACTGGAAAATCCCGCCCTTTCCCTAAGACAGAATCTATATGACTGAAAAGAGAAACTGCAAAAAATATCTCTGGTTTGACCTGGGCTATAACACAGCTTCTCTGAAGTTTTGCTTCAATGTTAGGCCCAATTCAACCAGCATGAATCCCCACAAATTAACTCCCAGGGAAAACATGGCTGTTGGAGAAGAGAACTGACACCTTTTGCCACGCAGTGGAGCCTGCAGTCCAGTGGTTGCAGGATGACTCTCCTTCACGGAGGTGGAATATAATGGAGCGCAGTGAACTCCTGCAGGGAGTGCGCTAGCTGAATACATCACGGTTCCCTTTGTGCAACCTTGGGTTTTTACCACCCTCCTGTATGGAACATGGCTTACAAAAGAAAACTATTTTGTTTGGCAGGTGGGAAATCATTTCAATTGTGCTATTTTTCTGTTTACTCAAATAAATATAAAGATGCTTTTATTTTCCACAAAGAATTGTTATCCCTATTTGAATCTATGTTGCTTCCAAAACAAACATCTTACTTTTAGTATCAGAAGCAGAGCATTCAATTCCTTGGAGAAGTGATATTCTTTAGTAGACTGGTGGGAAACTTACAGAATACTGAAAGGATAAGACAAATTCCTGAATAACCAACATGACACTCTAGTTACTCTGAACTCTAATTACTATGATAGGATAGTGCAGTAGAATGGGCCAGTCAGTAACTGGTACGTGAAGGACTGGCCTACAGGATATGTCAGGGTAGTGCAGCACCACTCTAAATCCCCAGCTGAGCTCATACAACTATCCTGTGAGTTATCTGTCTCTCTCTCCGACTACCCCAAACTCAGTCTTCCCCTATAAGCTTCTGCTTCTAGCCCTATGCTGTGGAAACCTCACTCCCTCTCTGCTAAGCAGGTGCTTACTGAGACCTGGACCAAATCTCAAATTACACTGAGCCTCATGCAAAATTATTGGATTCAGATTGTGGTTTCCTTCTACATCCCCACCATTTAAGTCCTAGCTCCTGCAGGGAGCCTTATCTACCAGCTGTCTGTGTCATTGCCTGGCCAAATCTCTCTAGGACTCCTTCTCGCCTGATTTTGTTTTTATCCTTCCAATCCATAAAACTGATGTTAACTTATATAATAAGAGCACAAAAGTAAATATGCTTTTATTATTGCCTCACCTGTCTCCTTTATGTCTTTTTTTGTCAGAGTCAACCCACCATCATCATCATCTTCATCAAAACAAATGACAATTAATAAGCGATTCTCAGTTTTATCCTGTGTCATTCTCAAAACACAATGAGGGAGATAACATTATCCCCATTTGACAAAGGAAGAATCTGGAGCTTAGAAATTTTAGGTAACTTGACCAAATGACTGCATGGCTAGCAAGGGCAACACTGGAATGTTAACCCTAGACTCTGCCTCCATAGCCCATGTTCGAAACTACATCTGCTTTGCCCCCATCTTATCACATTGTGGGGCTCTCAGGGACTATCTAGCACAGACTCTGCCTCCATAGCCTGCGTTCGAAACCATGTCTGCTTTGCCCCCATCTTATCATATTGTGGGGCTCTCAGGGACTATCTAGCACAGACTCTGCCTCCATAGCCTGTGTTCGAAACCACGCCTGCTTTGCCCCCACCTTATCACACTGTGGAGCTCTCAGGGACTATCTAGCACAGCAGACTTTCTGCTAATCAAGGCTAAAATCATATCTTTCACATGTGGTGCACCATATACTTATGAAGCCCCTTCCACGTGTACATTCTCTTGTTGCATTTGAACAAGAATAATCATGATAGTGATCAGTCGGGCAAAACTCTGCATTCTCTGCTTAAAAAAGAAAACTTGAAATTCAGCATTCCCTGTCCTGGAGAACAACCAATAAACTACGTCTACTTAACTTCTTCCCCCACCCCCACCCCTTCAAGGTCCACCTCTTTCCTTGTTTTGCCTTTATAGAAATGGAATATTTTTTTTTTCCTCTAGGAAAAACGTTCCCCTGATGGGAGTTACACGCCTGTATCAATGGAGGAATAAATGTCCCATGGTTGAAACCTAGTTATAACCTCCTCATCTGCAGAATTTATAACTCAGCAGTAAGAATTTTCTCTTTGCAAAAACTGGGGCATAATCAAGGCTTTCAGTGGAGGGCAGAGAAGGGAAATCACAGAAAATCAATTCCATATTTTTTAGGTGTGGAATGGAGATAAAGGAAATTCTCTCAACTATTTTGTGGGCAGAGAAATATGATAATTTTTTACTCTTTAAGGCCAGGACTTTTCCTCAGTTCATGATGTGACTTTGCGGTGTCATTCCATGGTCACATCCTGTTTCCCCCTGAATAAATATAAGAATAGAACTGCACACTGGTGCAGAGCTCAGGGTGAACACCGTTTTCAGTTGGATCACCATCACAGTGCCACCACTCCTTAGCAGTATGACTAAAGCAAGTTCTTTAATAAACTTTCTATCCCTTCATCAATAAAATGGAGATAAAAAATCTACCTCAAAAGATTGTTACAAAGATTAAATAAGAAAGTAAAGTACTTGAAGTATCTGGTGGAAAGTCCTTAGCAAACTAAAGCTGCTGGTATTCTTTTTTAAAAAATAATTTAAAAGCCCTTTGTGCTAAAAAGATTTAGATATCCTGCAATTTAGTGATGACAAACGACAACGTAGATGGTGAGTCACAGTAGTAAAGGTAAATAATACTCCATGGGACAATAAAGACCTCTAAACTTCTGTGGCTTAGCACAATAAAGTTTTGTTTTTCACTCATACCAAGCCCAAGGTAGGTGTTCCTGGTCAGATATTACTATGATATTTCTCCCTTTGAAACTTAATGACTCAATGAGAAAGCATTGAGAGGTGGGGCCTTCAAGACGTAATCAAGTCATGAAGGAAGAGCCTCACAGGTGGGATTATGGCTCTTTTAAAGGGCTGGAGGGAGTGGGCTCATTTCCTTCCATCTATTTTTCTTTGTAAAAATATGGAGTTTGATCCCTTCTAAGGATGCATCAACAAGACACCGTCTCATTGACACTAACTCTGGTAAGCAACTTTCTCTTAGACTTACTGGCCTCTAAAACTTAAAAAATAAATTTCTATTCTTTATAAACCACCCAATCTGTGATACTTTGTTATGCCAGCACAAATAGACTGAAATAGACACACTCTTGGGCGGTTCTTCTCCATGTGGTGACTCAGGGATCCAAGGTTCCACTGTCAAGGGGCTTCTTCCATCCTTATGTCTCGAAGTCATTGGCTTTCTTAAGCCTAGAAGTCATTGGCTTCTAGCCACTCAGAGGAGGAGAAGTGGAGGATAGACATCCATGTGAAACGTCTGATGGCCACATCCTTGTGTCTAGCTCTCAGGCTCTTGACTCTTTGTAGAGGCAGAGGGTTGGGAAATGCTTTTTAGCTGCATGCCCAGGAGTGGAAAATTAACAGTAAGAACCATTGCCAAAAGGAAAGGGCAAAGGAGTTATTTCAGTTTAATTTTGATACAAGTAGAACGCATTTCTGGAGGCACAGACCAAAGGAAAAATTATGTTGATCACTTGTATATTAAAAATACTTAGAGAACAAGACTGGAGTGACACAAGGCAAAATTGTGAAGAGAATAGAAGTTTGATTTTGATGTTGCTGTCACCTCTCTCCTCTGCTTCCCCTTCTTAATCAGTGTTTTTCTGTTTCTAGCCTCCTAGAACCCCATTATAGGGCCCCCAAGCAAGCTAGTCCCTCATAGAACTGCTTCATATTCCAGAAAATAATGTCCATTAAAATATGCCTTATTTCTTCAGAGCCATATTGTCTGATAGGTGACAGCTAATTAATCTGATAAAGTAATTCATGCAGCTAGAATAATGATTATTGTGGGAATTATGTTACTAGGCCCAGGTAACCTGTATTTTTAATAGGTTCCTTCTGGAGACAATGCCTTAACCCAAATAAATCGCTCCAATGGTAAGAATTGCTCAAATAGTTAGTATCTCAGTTCTCACGGCCAGTTCAAAGAGGATAGGTGTGTAGGAGCAGCTCAGATAGAAAAGCTGGACATCTTAGCTTTGTTTTCTTTTACTTAACATTTGTTTTAATTGGGGTGATGGATTATATATTTATAAAACATTTTGATTTACGTTGAATCATGAATCACATAGTCAAGAATGGTTCTTAGAAAAGCACTACATTATTTAGAAAATGATTTTATGTAGCTACACAGGAGTTCTGATATTATTTGCTTTCCTTCCTGAATAAGGAAATACAGTTCACACAAAGAGCAAAAACACAATGTCTCTACAGGGGGTCATAGTAATCATTTTAATTGTGTTCAAGAATTAAAATCCTGGCTCGGCACCCATGACTCAGGTGGCTAAGGCACCAGCCACATACACCTGAGCTGGTGGGTTCAAATCCAGCCCGGGCCCGCCAAACAACAATGACAGCTGCAACTAAAAAATAGCCAGGTGTTGCGGCGGGTGCCTGTTGGGAGGCGAAGGCAGGAGACTCGCTTGACCCCAGGAGTTGGAGGTTGCTGTGAGCTATGATGCCACAGCACTCTACCCAGGGTGACAGCTTGAGGCTCTGTCTCAAAAATAAATAAATGAATAATTTTTAAAAATTAAAAAAAAAAGAATTAAAATCCTTCTGACTGTTGATTGGGAAGAATCATGTTAGGTTCACTTCTTCCTCAAGCAAGGATGTTGTATTGTTTTTTGGGGGGTTTTTTTATGGGTGTCTGAAAAACAAAGGTTTTTGTGCTGTCAAGTAAGTAACCCAGACCCCTTTGGCATGAATTGTGTTCTTGTGCACAGGTTCATTAAAGGGCAGTTTGGGGTTTCTGAATCCTGAAGGTAAGGAACAGAGCTGCTGTTCTGACGTCCTAGGTGGGACACAGATCTAGGGCTCCTCCTTGGTGAGAGAACCACCTGGAACCACCTTCCATTCCTTAAAGAAATTAGAAACAAGGAGCAGGAGAAAAAGCACAGCCCTGCACGGGGGTGGCTTTACCCAGACCTTCCTCCAGGGAGAATGTAAGGACCCCCAGCTCCTGGAGCTGCACTGAGGTCAGCTTCACACACGATGTCCTTTTCCTACCTCAATACTTCCTAGACCTACTGGACTATTGAACTTTTCAGTTGCCCAATGCATCAGGTATGACCACCCCCATTTCAGAAATTCAGAAGCTGGGATACAAAGATAAACAGCTTTCCCAAAAGGACATATGTAGTGACTGTTCATCAGGACATCATCCTCCTTCTCTCTGCCAAGCCAGCCTTTCTCCTTCAGGAGTCCTAATGTGATGTGCTCTCTACAGGCAGCAAAGGTGAGATTCTTTCTCATAATCATATTAATGAGGAGAAGAACACAGATGGTGTAGAATGATCATCTGAGTTCAAATCTGGCCCGGCTCTGCGCTAGCCATGTGACTTCGCCAAGTCCCCTGTGCTCTCTGGGCCTGGATCTTCTCTGTACAAGGTATGTGTGGAGATCACGTGAGTTGACGTGTAAAATGCTCAGCTTCTAGAAAGCACCAGCACACAGAGCCATTAACAACAGATGAAAATACTAATTTTTTTTTTTAATTTATTAAGTCTCTTCTGGAGCAGCACCCTGGGCTGGAGGCTGGAAGAGTGTTTGTCCTTAGTGCAAAGACTACATGAAATAGAACTGTCCTTCAGTGTTCTTAGGGGCTTGATTCCAGGATACCACACTGCCTTAACCAAAATGCAGGACACTCAAGTCCCTTATATAAAATGGCATAGGATAATTGGCTGTCCATGTCCATGGGTTCAATCAACTGCAAATCAAAGAACTAGTAGTTAAGCACACAAGAAACCTATGGATAGAGAGGACTAATTATAGTAAGAATATATGTTTAGGCTTGGCACCTGTAGCTCAAGTGGCTAAGGCGCCAGCCACATACACCAGAGCTGGCGGGTTCGAATCCAGCCTTGTCCCGCCAAACAACAATGATAACTACAACTAAAAAATAGCCAGGCGTTGTGATGGGCGCCTGTAGTCCCAGCTGCTTGGAAGACTGAGGCAAGACGATCACTTAAGCCCAAGAATTTGAGGTGTGAGCTGTGACACCACAGCACTCTACCCAGAATGACAGCTTGAGACTCTGTCTCCAAAAAGAAAAGAATATATTTTCAGTGCCAGATGAACAGAATATAAGATTAGTATAATCAAATAAAAATGGGAAAATGAGAATAAGGGAAAGGCGTCAGGGCAATTGAATGACCCTGGAGGAGAGTTTGGAGAGATGCTAGAAGAAAAGACCAGGAAAGCGCATCACTCCAGCCAGGGAAAATGGTTTGAGCAGGATTGGCAGGCTTAGTATTTAACAAAAAAGCTGAAGTTAACCCTAATGACCAGCTATGGATGCTGGAGGCCAGACTCCACAGCCACTCAGATTGCACTTTGAGAGTTGCTTCCTGATGCCCCATCTTGTGTTTTGCAAAGATCTACCCTACCTACCTATAAGTCCAGCCCTGCCACATAGGGTCTGTTAGTCTCACAAAGAACCTTCTGGGGAGAGGTGGCCTAAGGGGTCAGATGACTGAGTGTGCTCTTCCGGGGTTATACATCACCCAGGTATAAAGTCCACTAAGATAACTACTCAGGGCAGCTCTTGCCCCCTTTCATAGGTATGAGCAAGACAGGTTAGAATCCACCGCAATGGTGGTTTCCATCCTTTTCTTCTAAAGGCCAAAACTCCCTCGCCCCCTCCATTGAGCAAGCAGTACCTCTTAGATCAAAATGGGCATACACATCACTGAGGTAACGCGTTAAATGGAGATTCTAGCTCAGGAAGTCTAGGGTGAGGCCCAGGTTTCCACATTTTTGACAGGGTCCTAGGCAACACCAAAGTGACCATTCAGCAGGCTACATCAAGACATAAGATTGGATAACTCCTAGGTGACATGGATGTCATGTCCTTGGGACATGGGGGAGAATCACTGCTCTCTAGAGATCAGAAGACCTCCCCACCCCCATGAGGCGAAGTCCTGCTCAGATGTATGGGTGTGTACACACTCTACCCTGCATTTCCAGGGATAATCGTCACGACCAGGACAGGTCCCTTGGGAGCCTGTTAGGAGCTTTTGGCTAGCATGCCTGAGACCCAATGGACACCTTTTCCCAGAGTTCCCAGCACAAAGTCATAGAAACCTCCACAATGTCTACAGAGCACTTTGTATGTGGAAGTCTGAGGATTCTCTCAGCCTCTATAATCTTAAAACCAGGGAAAGTTTTCCGTGGAAACTTCTGAAGTATTGAGAAGGCGAGAGAGACAGCAGGAGCTCAGAATCCCATGAGGGCACTGTGCTGCCTTGAGAGCTGCTCTTAGAAGCAGGAGATACCTACTGTTTGGGAGTTTAGGGGGCGAGGGGGGCAGATACTCTGTGGCCTGGGTGCAGGCAGAGGAGAGTTCTGGAAGTGAGATGTTCCCATGGCTTTAAAGCCTCTGAGAGAGCAGCAGTTGGCTCTCCCTGACTCTGTCACACACTGTGATCCGCCAGCTGCCTAATGTCCCACTGTCGGCATGGTCACAGTCACCAAGGGCCCTGAGGTAGCAGTGCTTTTTTTCCTGGAACCCCCTCCTATACCCATAACTCTGAAACTACATGACATCTTAACCTTTATAAGAATTTCTTCAAGACAGCATTTAAAAACACCCAAATCTTTCTTGACCTTTACATTTTAGCAGAGTTTTTTTCTTAAATTGATGTTACAATAATTTTTTTAAGCTGTGGCATTTTTAAAGCTACTTCAAGAGGAACTTCACTTCCCCCTTACCCATCCTATTTGAAACCAATCATTAATCATGGAGGGAAGGCACCCAGGACTCAAACCCGGCTTGATTATGTTTTTGTGTTTGTGACATTTTCTATAAACCAGTGGGAAGTTCCTACCCTTTTTGTTTGTTATCTACAGGCTACAGAATTTGTTTTCCAGGCTTAAGCCCTCTCCCATCACCTTCCAAACTCCCTTCTGCTGTGGTCCAGGCTTCTGAGAGCTGTTCAGCTGGTGTTTAGAGAGTGCGCGTTAGAGGTATCCTCTTTAACTTTACTAAATACAAGTCCATTTTGTCTTGGGCAAAACAGACCTTTCTGCCTGTCAAGAGACAACTCACTTGTCACATTCCCATTCCAATCTTTTTTTTTTTCCCCATAAAGGCAACTCTTAAAAGAGGGAATATAAGATGATGAACCCATAATTTCGTAAAGGTTAGGTCCAAGGTCACAAAACTCTGAGCACCCATAGGCCACTGGGCTCCCAGTGCATGGTCATGGTCAGGGGGTATTGACAGCTGCATCTTCTAACCAGGGGTTCTCATCCTGGAGTTTGTGGCTAAATGGGGTGAGGGAAGAGAGTTCAGTAGACCATGAACTTGGATGGGAAAAAATTACATCCTTATTTTGACTAATATCTCACTGAAAGTTAGTATTTCATTCAATTATGAATATAGGTAAGAAACTACTGTGGTATTAATAGCAGCTTAACTGTGTCACCAACAGAAATCACATATATTTTCAGATCACATTACAGGAGTTGCAGATATCTTTTTAAAAGTTGTTTTTATTCACCAATACTTGAAAATATGGTAGCTACTAGCCTGGCCATTAGATCTTGTTACTTAATGCACTAATAAATAAGCACATATATTACCACATCACACAGTTGTGTGTTTTTTAATACTTTCACAATCATATTTCAACGTAATAGGTTTCCTTTGCAATTATATGTATCTTATATTATACATTTTAAAGCAGTATTCTGAGAAGGGTCCCTAGGCTTCACCAAATGTACATACCAAAAGTAAGTTAAGAACCCTCCTGTAGATTCTCCAGTTTGCCAAAATCTCTGAGTGGCCACATCATTCATTTTGGTAGCATTCCTAACGTTTACAGCATTTGGGGTGGACTTGCTTAAGTTCAGCCATCTTTCACACCACTTTTTCTTTTCCACAAGTAATAAGTTATTCATTCATTTTATCATTTATTTGATTAAAATATCCTTAATGACCATAATTAGGCTTTCTGCCAAACATTGTGAAAATTTATCAAGTGAGTAAGAGAGTACCCGCCTCCAAGATTGTGGACTCTAATTAGAAATGTATTATTTCTATAAACTCCTTATTCGATTACAAGCATTCTGTATTATTTCTACCACTAGTAAGATAATACACCTGAGTATCCAAGAACACCCTATTCATAGCCTTATGCCACGTGACATCAAGGAACAGAAATTTTGTTTCTTTTTCATCTTGTTCCATAAAGCATGAAAACATTCATACAATAATTATGTATTAGGTACCAATTAGATGTGTGGGGGAGGAAGGAAGATGACTCTGGGTTACACTCAGAATTCTGACTTGAGTCCCCTGTTAGCAAGAAGCAGAACATGTGAGGAGTAACAGCAGCCCAGGCTTGTAGGGAAAGGAGACTGTTGAATTTTGAACTTGATGAGTTTGAGACTGTATGATTATAGTTGAATATATGAATCTGAGGCTCAGGACAAATTCCAGGCTAACAATCTATCTGTGGTATCCATCAGTTGTATAGATGGTAAGTAGAACCACTGGCAAGGATGAGATCGCTTTTCTACATACAAACATGAGTTCACTGCAGACAATGATAGTAAATAATCTCCCAAGCTCCCCTCACTGCTGCCCCACCATACAATACAAAGTAATTTCAGAACTACGAAATTTCCATGTAAAACCGCACTCTCAGCATTGCTTGGGGACAATGCCAAGAGTGATTTTTTTTTTTTTTAAGCAAGTAAAAAGACGAGAATCCCACATTATTCTGTCCTCTCTTCCCTCACCAGAGAGCTTTGCTGCAAGCAAAGGCCCAGCAATACAAATTGCCAGGGAGACAGAAGAGGGACACAGACAAGGGGACTTTAGACAGAGCTGGAAAGAGGGCACCAAAAAGTTTAAATAGGACAGGCCTTCAGGAACAGTAAAAGCAAGTGCCTTTTATAGCCCCACCCCCAGCTACATACTGGACCAGGCACACAATTTAAAGACACAGAGTTGAAATGTACACACATGATTTAAAGGGACAGTCATCCAAATACATAGTTTATGGGAGATGAAAGGAAAAATAAGGAGAAAAAAAAGAGGGGTCTTTAACTTTTTCTAAATAAATTTTTTCGTGTATATTTGAGCCTTGCCACATGATGTTATGGGACACCTACACATGGTTATTATATAACAAAGCAGATTACCACATCTATCATCTTACATAGTTCCTTTTTTGTGTGACATAAGCAGCTGAAATCTACTTATCTAACAAAAATCCTTAACACAATACAACTTTGTTAACTTTAGTCCTCATGAGAGTGCAAACACCTCTGTAAGGTGGTAATTTTATCTCTTTTGGGTATAAACCCAGAAGTGGGATTGCTGTGTCAAACTGTAGTTCTATTTTCAACTTCTTTAGAAACCTCTATGCTGCTGTTCATAATGGCTGTACCAATCTATCAATACATTCTTACCAACCGTATACCAGGGTTCTTTTTTCTCTGTACCCCCATCACATTTATTTTAGTCTTTTTTTTGAGACAGAGTCTCACTTTGTTGCCCGGTACAGTGTCGCTTGGTACAGTGTCGTGGTGTCACAGCTAACAGCAACCTTAAACTCTTGAACTTAAGTGATTCTCTTGGCTCAGCCTCCCAAGTAGCTGGGACTAAAGGTGCCTGCCACAATGCCTGGCTATTTTGAGACAGGGTCTCGCTATTGCCCATGCTGGTCTGGAACTGATAAGCTTAGGCAATCCACCTGCCTCAGCCTCCCAGAGTGCTAGGATAACAGGCATAAGCCACCGCCCCCTAGTGTTGTTGTTGCTGTTGTTTTCTTTTGCGACAGAGTTTCACTCTGTTGCCCTGGGTAGAGTTCTGTGGCACCATTATAGCTCACCACAACCTCAAATTTGGGCTCAAGCAATCCTCTTGCCTCAGACTCCTAAATAACAAGGACTATAGGTGCCTAACACAATGCCCAGCTAATTTTTCTATTCTTATTAGAGATGAGGTCTCACTGTTGCTTAGGCTGGTCTCAAAATCCTGAGCTCAAGCAATCTACCACCTTGGCCTTATCTTTAGTCTTTTTAATGGAAGCCATCCCTATGGCCATTTTTATGTGGAAGAGAGGTCCTTTAGCAATTGGATGGTAAAGCAGGAAAAAAAAAGTAGGTTCCTATAAGAAAAAAAAAACTTTTTTAAGTATCAACAGAATTAGAGAACTCATGAGTCTTCCCCTTACCACCAAAACAAACAAAAATCTGAAAAGTACTACCCTAGGACCTACCTTCCCACTATTACAGGAGCACTTGCTTGTTTCTGAACTAACAGAAAAGGGCACCATCTAACTAGAACCATGTAAAACACTCCAATACAACAATATGTTTTTGAACAACAGGAAGGTAAAATCCAAAAATGACAATTGCAGAATGCATTTTCACATAAATTGATTATGGAGAATCCAGCACCCTCCCCTCAGAAGAAGAACCTGAAACAGAAGAACATTTTGTTAACACTCAAAACTAAATTAGAGAGATTCTAAAGAGCATTTGAGAATATGAAAAACCACCTCAGATTAGAAATTCAAATACTAAGAACAGAAATGGACAAAAACCTAGGAAGAAAGAAAAAAACAGTTGATTGAACTCAGGAAAGAAGGAGAAGGAAAATACAAGACTACCTCACCAATGAAAAAGAAATGACAGTGTCCCCAAGGGAATGCAAACTCAAATGAAAAGTAATAAGGGTGCCTGAAGAAAGACAGGAAAACAACCAAGAGAAGGAAAATGGCATAAAAGAAGGTATGAAGTGGATTAGAGAAAAAATAGTGGAACTAGGAGACAGGCAAAATAGAAATATTAATTTTATTATTATTGAAAAAGAGGGAGAAGGAGGAAGAGGAGGAGAAGAAGAAGCAACAACAAATGGAACACACTATTCTTTAAAATTGTAATCCAAGAGATTGAAAAGACTTGAAGAAAAGTCTCACTAAGTACCTGGGAAAATCAACCTAGAATAATCAAAACCGATATATAACCTAGTAAAACTATTGTATTTTGAAAAAAAGATAAAACATTAAATACCTTCAGAAAGAAGGAATAAGTAGTTTATGTCAATAAACTAATTCACCTGACATCAGTTTTAAAAACCAACTTACAAAAGGCCCAGAACAGTGGCTCACACCTGTTATCCTAGCACTCTGGGAGGCTGAGGCAGGTAGATTACCTGAGCTCATGAGTTCTAGACCAGCCTGGGCAAGACCAAGACCCTGTCTCTAAAATACAGCTGGGCATTAGGGCAGGTGCCTGCAGTCCCAGCTCCTTGGGAGGCTGAGGCAAGAGAATCATTTGAACCCAAGAGTTTGAGGTTGCTATGAGCTATGATGCCATGACACTCTACCATGAATGATGGAGGGAAGTGTCTCAAAAAAAAAAAAAAAAACCCCAAAAAAACCCAACATACAAAGAAGGCAACAAGGAGTACCATTTTTAAAGAAGCTCAAAGAAAGAAGTTGTGAACAAATGATTTTTTATATAGCCAAGCTACCTATCATTATACCAAATAGCATTTTTCAATATATAAGACTTTATGAAATTCTATAACTATAAACTGTTCTGAAAGAGTTTACAAAATAATGTGTTTCATCCAACCAAAGGATGACTGAGAAAATTTCAACAAAAGGACTTCCTGTGAGCATTTAAAAATGTATAATTGTGCATATAATACTACAACAAAAATGTTGGGTAATGTGGTGAAGTAGGAATTTACAACTAAAAGATAGGAGGAGAAGGCAAAGAAGGGAATATGCCTACATTGCTGTATAGGCATTTAAGTGGATGGATGCTAAAGGATCACAACTCTGATTATAGGAAAAAATAGGTTCCCAGGAGTATAACCAGATTTTGGGAGTGGCCATTATTCAGCTTACTAAGCATAATAATGTTTAACAGAAAAAAAATTATATGACCATCTCTATAGATCAAAACAAACAAACAAAAAAGATTCTGAGAAAGCATTTGACAAAATTAAACACAGTAATATTCATATAATGATGTAATAAAAATACTCCCATATGTAGGAATTGAAGGATACTTGCTTATCATAATGATTAGTCCTAAGGTCATTATCTAATTAATGGAGAAATACCATATTCATTTCCACTAAGATCAGGAATAAGAAATGGATGGCCTCTCAGTCAGCTATATTAGAGATATTTTCCATTACAATTAAATAAGAGAAATCAATGGAAGACATAAGAAGTAAAACTATATTTGCAGATGAAATTATAATACACTTGAAAACTCCAGAGAACCAATAATAAAACTAACTCAAACAATAGTTTCCCAAAAAAGCAGTATATAAAATTAATATATAACAATCAATAGCCTTCATATAAACAAACAGTAAACATGAGACACATGGTAAAGAAAACTTTTAAAAAGCATCAAACTATAGCAAATACTTACGAATAAGTTTAACACAGGTGTTATACACGTAAAATTTTAAAACACTAGTGATGGACACTAATGAAGACTTGAGCAAATGTAAACACATCCCCTACTCTTAAATAGGACTACGGCATTATAAAACTATTAGTTCTCCCAAAATAAATTTATAAATGTAATTCAATTCCAATAAAATATCAACAGGTTATTTTCTTTTCCTTTCTCTTTTTTGTTTCATTTAAAGGCATTTTTATTTTAACAAACTCTATTACAGACTGTGTTTTTCTGATCCTGAATCCACAAACATCCTTCCCCCAGCCCACACCCCCCTATGAAGCGCCACAGTGCCACGTTTTCTCTTGCTGGTAAAGTGCCAAATGCCCCTTGGCTGAGACACAAGGGGAGGTTGTCTGCTCTCCAGGAGAGGGACACCCGACTATCCAGACCAGGCAGCACCCCAACAGGACCCAGGAAAGAACGCAGGCCCCCAATGTTCACAACCCCGGAGGCTACCATCTAACTGTCGCATGGTTGAGAGGTCCAGAAACACTGCCATCCTCTGTGTACAAACACCTCAAGCCTGAGGCCTACCTGGAAGTAGTCACTGCATGCTGCCAGGACCGCCTTCTGGGTGTGGGATTTCTGCTCCTCGGCAATCGGCGACACGTCGCAGAGGACTCCGTCACTCCTCTGCTGGTTCAGCGCTCTCGAAGGAGAGCAATCGAGTCAGCATTCTTCCTCATGCCAGCCTCTCTGCCCGGACACGCACGCACTCCGTCCACACGCAGGCACGCACGGCGTCCGCACGCACGCACGCACTCCGTCAGACAGGCTTGCAGTGCCTTGACCAAGCACGCACGGGGTCACGCCCCAACAGGCTATTTTCTAAAGTTAGCCAATTTGATTCCAAAATTCATGTTAAAAAAATCCAAGAATAAGGTATAGAAAACACTGAAAAAGAAAAACCAACTGCAATAAGTAGTCTTACTACAACCTAAAACATTTTATAAAATCTAGATAATTAAAACAGTGTGGTACGGAGCATGAATAGAGAAATCGTCAAATAGACAAATAAACCCGTGGAATATAGAACAGTCCAGAATTAGACCCAAATAAATAGGAGAATGTAGTATGTGACAAAAGTGTCGTCTCAAATCACTAGGGTAATGATGAACTTTTTAGTAAATAGTCTGGGACAACTAGAAAGTCATTTGGAAAAAAGATAAAATTATATCCATAATTCATACTATATAGTCAAATAAAGCCCAAGTAGATTAGGTATCTAAGTATGAAAAATGAAACCATACAGTAGAGAAGAAAAACATGGCTAAATCATTCTTTAACCATGGTAAGGAAACTTTCTGTGATTTAAAATCTAGAGGCAAGTTTTACAAGATTAATAAGTTTGATCGCATTTTTGCATCCCAAGAATCATCATAAACAGAATTTTTAAATGACTAACATACTAAGAGAAAATATTTGTAACATTACATGAGGAAAAGAGCTAATGTTTCTCACATACAAAGAAATGTTTAAAATTGAGGAACAAAGGGCCAAAATCCTTACAGAAAATGAGGAAAAGACATAAACAGATAATCAAAAAAAAAAAGAAATTAAAAATGACCTTCAAATGGGAAAAAAATGCTCAAACTCATAATTAAAGAAATCCATTTCTAACTTATTGAATCGAAAAAAGCAAAGCAAACATGAGAATATATTCTGTTGATGAGGCTTGCCAGTGAAGCTATGCGGACACAGGCACTGTTACAGATCCCTAATGGGAATGCAAATTGGCACAACTCTTTTGGAGGGACATGAGGCAATATATAACCAAATTGCATATGCATTTTCTTTTTGATTGAGCAATCCCACTTCTAGAGTATGTATCTCTGACAATAAAAATACACATGCATGAAATGACTTGTTGCTAGCATTGCATGTAATTGCAAAACACTGAACACAACCTAAATGTCCATCATCCATGGGAGAGTGCCCACGCACAGTATCTCCACACAATGGAGTACCATGCAGCTGTATAAAAGAATTAGAAAGCTCTCAAGAGCAGACACAGGGTGCTTTCCATGGGACATGTTAAGTGAAAAACAGTATAATTCAGGAGAGTATCTACAATATATAATTCTTTATTTAAGAAATCAGATAACTAGAAAATACCCAGATGTTTGTTCCTTTGTGAAAAAGAAACTCAAGATGGATCAATAGGATTTGAATAGACTCAAAACATCTCCCTCAAAATATTTACCAGCAACAAAAGGAAAGACAGCAACTACATAGTGGAGAAACCAGCAGACACCAACCTAATAAAGTGATCAAGGTAAATGTCACCAGTAAGAAGGCAAATAACATGAATGCCTGGACAGCATGTGCAGAAAAGGGAGATAGTATCATTTCTGTGCATTCTTGCCACAATAGCATAAGCTCTCTCCAAACATGAAAAAAAACACTAGACAAACCTAAACTAAAGGACATTCTACCAAATTACTGATCAAAGCCCTCAAAAAGTGCCAAACTTTGGAAGGACAAGGAAAGACTGAGGAACTGTCACAGACTGAGGGCAACTAGGGAGAAATGATAACTAAAGGCAATGTGGGGAGTCCTGGATAGGCTCCTGAGGCAGAACAATAATAACATCTGCTGGGAACCTAGTGAGTTTCAAATGAAGTCTGCAGCTTGGTTGCTAACATTGTACCAACATCATTTCCTATTCTTGATAATTACATATGATGATGACAGAGATGAAACATAAGTGGAAGCAGGGTGAGGGATAGAAAAGAATTCTTCCTAGTATTTTTTTCTGGCAACTTTTTGTGAAGTCTAAAATCAATTTAAAACAAAGAAACAAAAGATGTCATTTTAATACTAAAAATAAATAAATAAATAACATGGCTCCCTTACCTTCTATTAAGGGTTTTCTAGAAACCTCCACCTTTCTACAACTCCCCTATAAAGGTTTCAAAACATTTCCAAAACCACTTACCACCATTCTTAACTGACAATGATCAGAAGGGCAGCCTTGCAGGTTGCCAAATTAGTGAAGAAGAAAAGAAAGCTAGCAGGAAGAGGAAGTGGAGCATCTGAGGGAGAGGTTTTTTAAATGACCTGTTTTGTGTTACTAAATTTATTCATAACCTGGAATGGGCTACAACCATCGCAAGGACACAAAACTCATCAGGTAAATTCAAGGACTTTTTAAAAATGCATCTAACCACCTCCTGTCCAAAACATTCAAGCTTAACCTTTCTCCTGAAAATGCAATCTGCTCATTCCACCCTGCCGCATACCAGACTCTGAGACCTAGATTGCCAGGGGAGCAGAACCATCACCTTGTCCTGATTCAATAGGTTCTTGTTGTTACATTACCAGCTCAAGATCCTAGGGGTATGTGGAAATGTGCCTGTTCATTGCTGAAAGATTTCATGCCCAATTTGTGTCCTTCACATAACTTTGTCCTTAAAAGCTATCTTTGGAATCCATTTCAATTACGTTTTCCCAACAATCATATAAGGGGTTGCCTATTGTTTTTGCATATAAAAGACACAAGAAAAATAGCTCAAAATGATGCAAGTCCTCATAATAAAAAGGCTTCAGAAACAATTTCACCAGACCTAATATCTCAGGCTCTGTACCTCTTTTGTGGCCCAGAACACAGAGGTACTCTAATAAACCTGTACATGAGAACAGGTAGTCACAGTTAAGCCACCTGACGTGACACCAGCTATTACATTTGAGTGCAGTAATGTTCTTTGAATTGCTTAACTCTTTCTACTGTTCAAAGCTCTCATCACATATTTTAGTTAATTTAACCCTCAAACCGCATTGGAATGTAGGTAGAATAGATGTATCCTATAATAATCATAACATTATTCTGTTCTGTGGTGCCCCAAAGGGACATAGGGAAAAGGAGAAATTGTAGCTAAATGTACCTTTATTGACAAAATATTCACTACAAAATTTTACAAAATATTTCGCTATGCCTTGACATATAAATTTAAAACTTATTAAAAAGTTAAGAGTTTGTTAATTTTCCTATGTATGGCGACCGTTATGATACCCTATATATAAAGCCCCTTTACTTGCATTACCTTATTTAGATCCCGCTAAGAGAAAAACCATGAAACGATATCATCCCCGTTTTTCAGATAACTGAGAGCTTCAGAGGTTGACTGATCCACAATCCCCCCAGTGGTGGCAGGTGGAGAAGAGATGAAACCCAAGACTCATAGTCAGTCCAAAGTCCTCTGACTCATTCTCAGTCATCCTTCCCCCACTATGTCATAGCTGCATACTAACAAAAAGAAAAATTATAAGTTTTGGGCTATAACTCCAAAAATTAGTCTACATGGGACTTCATACTAAAAGGGACTCAAAGGGGACCATTCTGCTTAGCTGCTTGGCCACCACTGCCACCCCAGTGGACCAGACGATAGATAGGAACAAAGCACGGGAACAAGGCAGGGCAGTCTGAGCACATGTGCTCAGGCTTGGGGCTGGGGTCCGGGTAGCTATTTGCACAGATATCTGTGGCTCACTCAGGAAATATTCCAAGCACTTTAGGTGAGCCAGTTAGCATAGACAGCTATTACAGCTCAGAAAGAATCAGGAGGTATTTGAGATAGGAACTCTCTATGCATTAATTCTTGCCCCAGTGTATCTTGAAGATAGGGTGCTCACCTGGCCTAACCAAAGAGGACTGGCTTTCATAACGACCAAGATACCAGACTCAGGCTCACCCTTCAGCATGGTGCTGGGTTCCCTGGTGTCCCAGAGCCTAGGATGGAACTTCTGATAGAATGGAAAAACTGAGAAGCTGAAGAGGGATCAGGA
The DNA here is from genome assembly GCA_963574575.1 of Galagoides demidoff. NCBI lineage: Eukaryota > Metazoa > Chordata > Mammalia > Primates > Galagidae > Galagoides > Galagoides demidoff. Next base: position 36,840 of record CAUYQV010008377.1, on the reverse strand, counting down.
GCTGCAGTAGCAGGATGGCTATGCAGAGAGTCACATTCCCTCTGGTTTCCAGCTACACCGAGAATGTGGCACTCAGGGGAAACCTTCTGGCCATCCCTGTCTCTGCCCCGTAGCCCAGATGGACACAGCTCACTCTTACAATTACCTCAGTAGCTTGATCAATTTTATTCCCAGAAGCCTGGACTACAGGAGGTGCCCCAGGTGACCAGTGAGACCTGAGCAGGTAGAGAACCTCCGCCCAGCAGCCTCTGTAGTGGAAGATGAGCTTCAAAGCCTTTCCCTCCGGAGAAGAGGGGACCTATGCTTCCCTTCTGTTTATTTTTCTGTAGCTGCATTTGGGGAAACTTCCACATGTGCAAAGCAACACTCTGATAAATAGCGGAGCGTGTGGCTGCAAGGTCACACGGAAGAGCCCCAAACCGGTAAACTCGGGGATGTTTTGGGCCAAACTTGTAAATCCAAACAATCTCACAGTTGTGAAATGGAAAGTTTGTGGGGGAAAAACAAATGCTTTGGTTATTACAGTGTTACTACATTCATAAAATATATTTCATGGGGGGGGGAGTTTACACAGGGGGTAATGAGATTTTTGCTTTATACATTATTTATAACCGCTTAATCCAGGTACTGCAGGTTATTTTTTTTTATTCCTTCGTTTTCACAGCTACAAAACACTTCAGTATTTCTAATTTATTTCTGCTTACAATACAGATGTTCTCAATTGTGTTTCTAACTACATTTCAGCCGTTATGATCGCATTTATTTGTTTGTGTCAGCACACAAGCAGGCGTTGAATGCGCAGTACACAATGGCAAAGGCTTCGAGAAGCCCTGTAAAAAGGCCTCTTATGCTTTCGTTATCAACAAGCTAAAGCATGCCGCGTGGCCCTATCTTTACCTTCCGTGGTTTTAATCTTCAAATCCTTCCCCTGCAGTTGGGCAGGGCAGAGCAACAGCCTTCTCTCGGCACAGAAAGGTTGCATGCCTTAAAACAGCACTTCTCAAGATGACCATTTGGAAGCAACATTTGGAGAACATTTGGGTTATGTCCTCTCACTGAATTTCCAAGCTGTTGGTAACGGACTGAAGAAAACGCAGTCTGTACTGAATACTAAGAAAGCAAGAGTGTAAGAGCCTTGAAGGTCATGTGTAAATATTGACATTTTAATTTTATTTAGTATACCAAATCGGGGCCCTCGCATTGCTTATCTTGCCATAAAACTCCTCGCCCACTCGCACCACCCTGCAGATTGTTGGGGAAAGATCTGATCTGAGCGCCCGTGGGTGCTCTTCCTGCCTTTGCTAACAAGGCTGAGTTTTGTTTGTGCGAAATCTGAGTCAGAGGGGCGTTCCTCCCCTCTCATCTCCACCACGGACTGATGCACCTAATTAGATAACAGAAATTTGCGGGCTGGATGTTCATGTAGTGACATGAAAACCAAGATGCAAAAACAGTCAGAGAAAACAGCCTCCCACTCACTTACAGAGTCAAGTCAGGTGTCTAAAACCAAAGTTATTTGGGGAACCAATAACTCGCTAATTTGGCCAGAACACCCTCTGTGTGTCCTCAGCAGCAATTCGAGGAAGAAATGCCAGCATGTCCTCAGGCTCTGTACTCGTCTCACAAACCAGGACTCTATCTGCAGAGCTTATTTTAATCAGGGCGGAATTCTAAAGGTGAGATGCAGGTGACAGCCAGGTCTCCCCGCCAGCAGCAGCGGTTAGGACTCCCCACGCACTTAACCACTTCTCCAAGACATTTGACTGTTGACCTACAACAGTATTGCTTTCCTATGCCAAAGCAAAGAGACTTGCTTATGTAGAACAGCCTGGCAGTTTGGTAGCTTGCCAGAGGCTCCTGTCTCCCCACAGTGAGGTCACTGGAATCATTTCCCTCCTGGAATACAGTTGATTGAAATGCAGGTCCTGCAGAACTTAGGGACCAATGAGTTAAGCATGGAGGGACCGGGGCCACCTCAAATGGTCTTTGGCCTAAAAGGTTTTTCTCTAAGTGAAAAGAAGAAAATTGAATATGGGAACAAAATGATCTTTTAATGCTTCATAACTCAAATTCTCTGACTTACCTCAAAACGAGGGAAATGGTATAAAAGACCAACACCGTTTTTTACCCACTGCATTTTGAGTTTTGAAAGGTGCTCCTCAAACATTAATGATCTGGCCTCTGTGCCCAAATAAATGTCACGATTTACAACTCACGCTTAGGGTTGCAATGCTAATCACGCCTCCCTATTCCAGCTTTCTAAGTCTCCTCCAGTTCAACTACTGAAATAGTGCACTACATTAAAGTGATAAGCAAAGATATGTTTGTTTTGTTTTGTTTTGTAGTAGTACTGAGTGGGCAGAGTCAGTCCCATTCCATATTCTCAAGAGGGCAAATGTCTATGGCCCCTCCCCTCTCCCTGAGTGCCCTCCCCCTCACGTGATTGACACCCTCCCCCCTCCCCATTAATATATTTCCAAAGGCCTTCCAGCTCCACTAATCTCTTTCAACCATTGGACAGCAAAGCCAGCCGATACCTACCTTAGCGTGTCTGCCTTCTTGGGAATTAGTTTTGTGTTTTATACAAACCAAGAGAATTTCCATTTTAAGAGAGGGAAAGAGAGCCAAGGAATGTAATGTTACAGATGGAATGTCATACACCATGGCACCTGGATAAAATATAATTTGGGGCAGGGGAGTATAAACTCAGCATTTCTACAGTAGACAAACCAGTTGAGTCAGTACCTATAAGGCAGATCTGATCAATTTCAGGACCAGGCCCTGCCCCTACACACACACACCTTCCCACTATGATGTTTTAGGCATGGTTTGTAATTGCTCTGACTACCTACTCAGAACCTGAAACTAAACCAACAGAGTGTAGCTGTCCTGGTTATGCTCAAGACCCTATTGCCTTCCCACCTCCCCAGAAAGAAAGAAGGAGTAGTTTAAAAAACATTCCAGATATGGACAAAAAGCATGTTAGAGTTTCTCTGAAACATCGAAGTTAAAGCGACACAGTTCACTATTTTTATAAAGAGTTGGATTACTCTGGCTAGCCTGAATTTGATTCAACCTAAAGCCTACCACGCCTCCCTTCCAGAGCCGTCTCCTCCACTTGCTCATAGTTGAGTGAATAGAGGTGGGAGGGGAGAGGGAGAAGACTTGTCATATTTGAGTTTGTGGAAATGATGGCTTTTATCAAGTTCAATGTCATACGTTCTCTTTAGTGGGAAGGAAGACTGTACTTTCCAGTGAGCAATAGTTCTTTATTATACAGAAATGGCTCCTAATTCTCAGCAGATAGAGCACTTGAGAAAACAGGGATGTCCTCTCAAGCCACAAAGAATAATGTGATGGTCAATGTGATTGAATGTTGCAAGCTTGGATACAAGCTTCAGAGGCATATCCTGAAACATTTGAAGCACGGGAGAGGAAAGTGCCTGCTGGCCACTGCTGGGGGGAGCATAAATGACTCAAAAGGCTGCTACATCAATTGTCATTTTCAAAATTATCATTAAAATCAGTAAGGATAAAACACTTAGGCTGTGTTTATTGAGTTTATAAAACATCCCCCCTAAAAAGGGAAAGAATTTAATTTCTCATGAAGTTTGAAAACTGTAATTGTCTGGCTTCATTTCCAGACATGGAGGGAAAAAAAAAAAGTCATTTTTCTTTTCATCTGGATTCATGGGTCTCCATCAGGATGCACATCAGAGGCACCTGGGGAGTTACGAGGGTTTGGGAATCTTTTTTGTTTGTTTTCAAATGATGTGGTTGTACCCTACCACAGATTTACACTGAAATCAAATTGGGTGGTTGTGTCAAATAAACATATACTTTGAAAAACTCCCCAAGTAAATTCTGAGATTGACCCCTGATTTGGTGATACTAATACCAACCCTTTTAACTTACCTTTCAATGTTGGGATGACCAGTCTTAGATTTGAATCCCACAACTTTTTATCTTGTTACTTGGAGGCATGAAAAGGGAGAAAGTTTGAATGCTGAGAACAACTTTGACCAAAGTGAACACAAGATTAAAGGATCTAGTATGAAAAGAAGCAAAAAGCTCTGTCTTCCTGGTCTTCTTAACACTGCTCTTATCTTGGCTCTCAGGGTTACTCTGAGGTCCTTCACCTGCACCCCTCCCTACAGGATGATTTCACCCCCTGCCCTCTCACCTCTCCTCTTGAATATCTGGCTGGGTGATCCACCTTCTTCCTTGGCTTCAACCCCATATGCATTTGACTCCTGGATGAGTCCACTGGGGCATCCATAGCAAAGTCCCACAGAAAGGCAGACCAACTTAACAACATAAATGTGTTTTCTCACAATTCTGGAGGCTGAAAGTCCACAATCAAGGTGTCTGAAGGTTTGGTTTCTTCTGAGATCTCCCTCCCTGGCTTATAAATGGCCACTTCCTTGCTGTGTCTTTGAGGGACCTTTCCTCTGTGCTGGCAGTCCTGGTGTCCCTTCTTCTTGTGAGGACATCAGTCCTATAGAATGGGGGCCCACCCTAATAATTTCATTTGACCCTATCTCTAAATACAGTCACATTCTGAGGTGCTAGGGATTAGGGCTTCAACATATGAGTTGAGGGGACACAATTCAATACATACCAGTTCTCAGTTTTGTGACTCTGATGCTACATGGTGACCAGCTTATGTATTTGGAGAACTCTTACATGAAAAAGGGACACAATGTCCACCTTACAAAACAAGGACCAAGGTATGGGAGATAGAGGCTGTAATTTTCAGTCCAGCAGAAAGGAAGAATTACGTGACAGTGAGAGGGGTCTAGTTATTTCAGGCTATATTTTCTGATAGTGTATCTTTGTCACAACAAGAGCATAACAGAGGTGGGATGAACACCTACTGTGCCCATCTTCAGGGAATCCAGCCTAAGCCATCAGAGTCCTTTTTTTCTTTATCTAATATGATGATGTTAATGAAGGAATGTGAACTCACGGGGATTAAAGCAAGATGATCAAAAAAATCAGCAGAAAACCTGATGATGTGTCTACAGTACATCTCCAAAAGTAGCATAATCAGATAGAAGAAAAATGATTTTTTTTTTGAAATCTCAGTGTCATGCCCTTCTTGGAGCAACATATTGGCAAGAAGGCAGGAGAGAACTTGAACCATCTCAAAGACGCAAAGACCCAGGGAAAGCTGGGGGGAAAGGTAAAGATAGACCTACTCAGAAGTGTCTTTCCCAGGAGAAAATTGTCACTCAACCTGTGGATGCCCAATGACAATGTCAATGAAGATTTTCCCAAAGGAATCACAAAGGTCCAAATGCAGGTGATTTGACATCAACAAATCTGTGTGAAAGCCACTTGGGAGGCCATTTGATCTCAAGTGTCAGCTTTAGGGGACTGAGAGTTGCCAGGTCTGACTCCAGGTGCAATTCCTCAGTGTACCAGTCAGCTAACCTAAGGTAAGTCACAGTCTTCTCTGAGTCTCAATTTCCTCATCTGTCAAACAGGAATAATATTGCCTATCCCAACAGCAAATTGTAAAAAATCGAAGAGTTGACGTGATTTAACTATGACTTTGCTGTGAATTTAACCATGCAATTTAATATATGTAATTGTAAATTGTAGAGTATTATTCAAATACCTGATATGAATATTGTCATAATGTTTTCCTTTTGTCCAAGGCAACTGCCAATACTGAGAGCTATAAATGCAAGCGATCTCCCCGTTAGGGAGAACACGAAAGGCTTTCAGGGATGTTCTTTGACAGTTTCTTAATTTACTCAAAAAAGATGCAGACTTCCTAGCCTCAATAGGAAAAGTAATCTAGGAGAGGCATTCATATTCCAAAAGATTGTAGGGAGATAGAAAGAAATAAACAATAACGAAATTCCACACATCAAAAGAGTAAATGGTCTTAAGGTTCTTTCAACAGATAGTAGTTCCAAACTACACTATGCATTAGCTCTATCCAAGGCACTTACTGAAAATGAAGATCATCCCTGGAAGCCATCCCTACCCTCATGTCTGATAGTGTGGATCACCAGGACAACACTTTGAAAAATCCTTTCTGGGAGGGTGAATTCAGACACCCAGGAGAAGCATCCCAGACTTCATACAGCACAGGAGGCTTTGCAGTGTTTAAAACCTGGGTTCTATGCGTGGTACCCAGAGGTGACTTGGGGTTTCCTTTGCATCTCTCTCCATGATCTCCATCTACCTGTCTCCAAATTGTATCAAAACAAGCATTCAAGGTAAGTATAAACTTGGTGCTTATTAGGCAAAGCAGCTTCAAGACAGCACCCTTGATTCTCCCTCCTTTCCAGATTGCCACCGTAAACCACTCCACCTAGGAAGTTTGGATTTGCCAACTATCCAGAAAGAGGAAAGCCATGCAGCATGATCACTGTCAAGTCCTGCTGGTCTGAGTAGGGGCTGGCATGCGGAGAACTGCTGTGGCTTTCCCAGGCCTCCTCCTGGTACCTCTAGCTCAGATAAAGTGGAGACCTACAAAGCCCTTCCATTCCACCATGCCCACCAGTTCACAGGAGAATGCCGGCAACAGCCATCAGCCAAATCTGGAGGACATCCCTTTAGAAGAGACACCTAAGCCCTAAGAAAGAAGTAGAGATTTGAGGACCTTTAGAATTTGGATGTCTTCTTACATCCTGCTAATCACTGACACTGAGGAAGTAACAGGACCAGCTTTCTTAGGTCATTGTCACCTGTCCTGAACACTGGACTCTCCTGCTGCATCTCCAAATCACATGTAGTCAATTATGCAGCTATGGTCACACACAGTCCGGGGTTCTCCACCAACAGCCAGACCCACCCAAGCCAAGAAAAATACTTGAATCAGTGAGGAACAATTAATATCAGGTGATATTTTAAGGCAAATTCCTGAATGCCTATACCAGGGGTCCTCAAACTTTTTAAACAGGGGGCCAATTCACTGTCCCTCAGACTGTTAGAAGGCCGGACTGAGGGCCCTGGGATGAGTCAGCTGCTAAGCAGAACAGGTAGCCGCAGCAAGGACACTCGGCGGGCCAGTAAATGTCCTCGGCGGGCCATAGTTTGAGGACGCCTGGCCTACACTATTTCCATCTTTACTAAGAAGTATACTTGTGTTCTGATGAGCAGAGCATATGCAGCACTCACTTCGTAATATTTTTGTAGGAATCAATACAGTGTGACCAAATTGGTGTCAATAGGTTAGATTCCTATTTTGTCATTATTGAGGGTTTTCACTTCTTCATTGAAAAACTATTGGTTTACATCATGCCATTTGACTTCTGGTTCAAGTGCTTTCAAAGAAACTGATTTCTTAAAATACATTCTTAAAAGCCTGACAGTCTAACCATTGGAAAATCTAAGTCAGGACTGTCTGGCAGACTAAACATGGGTAAGATGGGAAGGGATGAAGGTGACCAAGGACGATAATATTGCGTGTACAAATAGATGTCTGCCAGCCCAAGCTAGGAGAGCAAATGGAGCACCAGCAAAAACAAAAAGTAGGCAAGCATATTTTGATTTAAACTTTAAAAAGTTGCCAAGTGTCCTAATACCTTTGCCATTAGAAAAAAAAGTACAGCTAGTACTCAAAGGAAGTGTTGTGTGTATGTGTGTGTGTGTGTTACATTAAGAGAATTCCAGTTCCATTTCTAAGCCTCATAAGCAATCATCCTCATCATCTCTCATTTGTACAAGGTTTCACAGTCTTCAAAGCACTTTCACAGATATTATTTATTCATCTGACAAACATTTATTGAGTTCCTCCTCTCCACCAAGCATTGTGCTAGACACTGGAAGCTACAAATACAAAGAAATAAGACTTACGTCATAGAAGCAATCAACAGATTTAAGGAAGGGAAAGACTTCTTCCCAAAGAATGGGATGACAATTTTTTTAACATGCAATTTTTCTCCGTATCCCAGAATCTTAGCCATGGCAAAGAAGAAAAATAAGACCGACAATTCCCCAATATTTTCAGGAAGCAATTTCACTGTTTCTCATTCCTTTATCATTCAAAGGCCAATCATTCAAGAGCTTCATGCAATCTCAGGAGGCATCCCACCTACGTCTTTCTAGAAGTTTTTAGGGTTTTCCTAAGACCTATAGACATCTCTATTTGTCATACTCCTGGATGGAAAGGGAATAGTATCCTTCCTCATTTGTAATAGGTTGGGCATTAGATTTACAAATAAACCTTGAGTGTGTCAATTTGAAAAGCAATTAAACATCACCCAGGATGTGTTGTGCACTGTGACTGGAACTACAAGAGAAGAGTACAACCATGCTCCCGAGCACAGTAATCCAGGAGGGGAGAAAGACATATAAAAAGCTAGAAAAAATAGAAGGTAAAGCAAATGCTCTCCAGTAGTGGGAAGGGCATGTCTCGGGTAGACATCTTCATCTAAACTTCCTTGCCAGCTCACTGCTGTCCTTGCCCTGCTATGTGGTAGGACAGACATCCAAGGCAGACAGCTGCCATGCTATAGGCTCTGTGTTCTATTTGCAATTATATTCTTTAAAATTCTAGAATGGGTTATGAAAATATATCCTCTGAGCCCTTTAGAAAACAAGCCAGCCTCATTTCACTTAGAAAAGATATCAGATTAATCTTCTTATGTTGATAGGGCATATTGAGCTAGGTGACTAGACAGATACAGTGAATCTTAAAGATTCTGAGAAAGTCTCCAGATTTCGTACTGGTCACACTGAAAAATAATTTGTACCAAATAACATCACACAAGATAAATTCATAATGTTTAAGCCACAGTGCCCTAAGGCTGCCGGTGAGACTTGAGGGAAGTCTCTTTGCCCTGAGCTTTGTATTATCCAAACAAAATTACTGTGTCACACAATAATTTAGATGAAGGTGTAGAAATCATGCTCTATCAAAACTCCAATGAATTTTTTTAAATTCTCAAAACATGGCAAATAACTCACACCGGTCCATGACAAATACATTTTTTGAAAGTTTCCAGAATGTATGAATGGATTGTACAGATTTAAAAAAGGAACCGACACTGAAGAGATCATACACAGAGGCATTAATGTAAGGTCCTGCCGAAGGACAGATTTTACCGAGCAGTTTGATTGGAGTAGGCATCTGCTATGCCTACAAAAACAAACAAAAAAACCCCAAAAAGATAAAACATAGAACAAATTAATATTCTAATCTTAGATTGCATCAGTAGAAGCATAAAACCTGAAATGAAGGAGATGATAGTCCAGTTTGTACTCTCAGGCCACATCTGGAGTGTTTAGTTAATTTTAAGTGCTACATACTGAAGTGATTTAAGGAAAAATAGAACAGTGACTAGGCCAAACATCACATCATGTGAGAAATAATTTATTGCGTGTGATTATCATCACAATCATAAAAAGAACTAACTGCCAAGTGCTTTACATGCATTTTCTCCTTTGGTTCTCACGACATTTTGCCTGTGAGGCAGGTACTATTATTACCCCCCATTTCATAAAGAAAATAAAGGCTGCGAGCAGCCAGGCAACTTGCCCCAAGTCAGAGAGTCAACAGTTGGGAGCAGCCATGAATCTCAACAAGGCCTCTCTGGTTCTAGAGCCTCCAGGCCTAAGAAGAGGAGCAAATACTAGAAAGACTGCTACCTGTCAGCAGGAGGGGGGCCTAGTCACATGGCTTTCAGAGGGAGCGTTAGAACCAAAGAATGGAAGTTATGGGAAAACTGGCTCATTATATGAAAAATGTGTCTCATACAGATCCCTTCCCAGGCTTTTGCACCTCATTTCAAATCAAATTGACTATTTCCTTAAATGAGGGCAATTATGTTAATTGCAAAGAGTTGTTTTCTGTCTACCAAGCCTCACAGTTCAGATTTTTAAGGTGGTGTCTTTCTGTTAGTCACATTTCTGGCTCTCTCTATTTCTGTTCCTATTAACTACTGCACAGATCTGAGTAATGCAAGTATTACAGATGTTTAGCTTTGACTTTACAAAATATATCAGCTGTAGCTGCTCTTGAAAGCTAGGAATTACTCCTTCCCTCCATGCCACTTTGAAACCAGGATAGGAGATTTACAAGTCACCCCAGGTTTTGAAAAGAAGTGATCCATTTCCAACTTGCAATCTACTTGAAATAATCTCCCCAATTACATGGAAGTAATTTACTCTATATTTACTTTCTGCTTTGGACTATCAAATATCTCTTCCTCTCACCCCCAGGGGCAGCAGCTGGATTAAAACCTCCACTCCCTGACTTGCTGGGGTTGTATTATTTAACTCTTTCATGCTCACTTAGGAGCACTCAAAGTTTGCACACAAAATGATGACTCAAGTTCCAACTAGTTCTAAGATTGTTGCTATCTTAACCTATGACTCAAGTCCCAACTAGTCCTAAGATTATTGCTATCTTGACCTTATTTATGTTAGATCTCACCCATTTCCAAAGCTGCTTATTATTTTTAGTAAAAATTATTTCTACAGCACTGAGGCTGACTTATAAAAATGTAAGAGTCGAACATAAGACACTGGAAGTCACACCGTTGACCCATGCAGTGCCAAACAAACAAATGAATGTATTGTTTGCTACAGCTTCAGGCCAAATTCAAGGCCAGCTAAACCTAAAGGCCCTGATTGGGACCATTCTCACCTTCCATCTTAGCAGTGGGTGGACGTGTAGGCTATAAATCTCAGAGCCTCTTCCTGTCTGACCTCTTCTGGAAAAGAAGAGAAGTATTTTAAAAATAAATCTTGGAGGCCAGCATGGTGATTCATGCCTATAATTCTAGCACTCTGGAAGGCAGAGGCATGCTGAGGTCATGAGTTTGAGACCAGCCTGAGCAAGAACAAGATCCTAGTCTGTAAAAATAGCCAGGTATTAAGGCAGGTGCCTGTAGTCCCAGCTACTTGGGAGGCTGAGACAAGAGGATTACTTGAGCCCAAGAGTTTGAGGTCACTGTGAACCATGATGCCACAGCACTCTACCCAGAGTGACAAAGCGAGACTCTTTTTCAAATAAATAAATAAATCTTGGTGTCACCCATCCCATTGATGAGCCTGACTTGTTTTTGTTTTTAATAATAGACTACATTTTAGAGCTGTTACGTTGGGCAAAAAGCATGGGGAGTTACTATATAAGCCCCCCCCCAACCCCCACACCCACAGTTTCCCCTATTATTAACTTCTTGCACTAAGCACTGAGAATGATTTTTTTCCCTTTCTTGAGACAGGGCCTTACTGTCTTGCCCAGGCTGGCCTCAAACCCATGGGTTTGAGAGATCTTCCCACCCTAGACTCCAGTGGGGCTGGGACTGCAGGCATGTACCACATCTGGCTGGGCCTGTCTTTTTGACAGAGCAGCCATTCCTCCTGCTAAGATGTCCTTGCTACATCAATAGGGACCTGACCCAGAGGCAATCTCCCCTAAAAACAAGCCCCACAGGAAAGGGAGCAGGAAGGGGGAGGGATGGGCTCTGGCAAGAGCCATAACACAGCAAGTTTCAACAGGGTATTTTTGAAGAGATTGTTTGTTACATTATCTTATTTAATTACAGTGGGAAAACCTCACATGGATAAACTATTTATTAAAAACAAGGCTGTGCAGCAATTCGGCAGATGTCACAGCGCTATCATCAAGGAGAGTTGCCCCCACAAATCGCTCTGCCAGGGTGCACTGTACGAGGAATAGGCTCTTCCTAGCACCCCTTTGCTGCACCGGCTTTTAACCGCTAATGAATTAAACTTGCCGAGGAGATAAGAATGATGTTGTTTTGTTTGCACACAGATTGCACGACTAACATGGATGATATAAATAAAATCATTCCAAGCTTTATCTGCAGGTGGACAACAGTGCCTGTGTTCACGGGAAGCCTGGGATGGCCCCCACGTGAGATTAGGCTGCAACATTCCAGGCTTGCACACTGTTAAAAGCCCAGGCTAATAAGTCCACATAAGACATTCTGCCTAATTGTGCTATTTGTCAGTAGGGGAACCTCTTCCTCAAACCTGAAACCATTCATTCCACGCACCAGGGCGGGTGTGAGGTCTATGAATACGCCAAGTGGACTCTGTGGGATTCTGAGCTAACTTCACTCTGTGATGTTTATGAAAGTGGTTGAGATCCAGCCCTGGTGCTCTCTGGACCTCCAGGATGATGTGCATTTTTACTTGCGAGCTATCATAACAAATAAATGTGAAGGGAAATGTTTGTGCTTTTATTTTGGGAAACTTCGCATAAAAATCTGCAAGCATCTCCTACAAAATGCAGAGCGTCAGTCAAGTTGTTTGGGGGCACGGCATGGGGCAGGGGTTGTTTATTTATGGGTTGTTTCAAGTTCAAAACAGAAATGCCTTCATGACCAAGAGGAGTGACCGATGTCTAGAGTTCTGAGTCATGGTTTGAGCTTGGCTCATGGCTATAGGAGAGTTTGTCTATAAGTAGGTGTGGTAAGCTGTGAAGCCCAGCCTTGTTATGACTGTATGCTGTGTACAAGAGTCTTTTGGTGATATAAGATCATCTAGAATGGCTAAAAACGCAGAATGGGTAGACATGTGTATGCTTGTGTGTCTCTGTGTGTGTATATGTATGTGTGTGTAGAGGAAGAGGGTCCAGGCAACCATGGTAGAAATCTGATAGCACTCATAGCTCATCAGGACACCTTTGTCTGGGAATCACTCGCCATCAATCAAGAGGCTTCAAAAATTAATTTAATCTGATTAATGGGAGATTGAAATCCCATACCAAGGCCTTAGGAAATCTCATGGTGGATTAAATCAAGTGAATAGTTTCATACCTTAAACTTTTCCTATGGCTTCCAGGCAGCATTCATACTCTTGGGGAGTTTATGAGGCAATTGTTCACCCCACAACACATCTAGACTGATTCCAAAAGGCAGATTCTTGGAGTCTATCCAGACCATCACTTTCATATTTCCAGACTCTTTCTGTGTATTTTCCAAATGCAATTATTTTTTTTTCAATTAATGTGAATGGCTTACTTTTTATTTTTTATTAAATCATAAATGCATAGATCATGTATACATCAATGCATGTATGGGATACAGTATTTTAAGTAACCCCAACTGCCCCTCTTATCATTCAATACTCATATAAATTCATTTCATAAACCTTCAACTTGTACAGAAGCGAGCTCATTGTTCCCTAAAACAATATCCTTGTCCCTGCGCCTTACATTTCTACGGTAGGACTCCCATCCGCCCTTCTCCCTTGCATCAAACTCCTGACCAGAGCCTACTGTTCCCACTCTGACTTCCAAGTCATCATTCTTCCTCATTCTCACTTTCAGGGCGCCCGTTCTTATCACCATAGTTTCCCTAGTCTCTCATCATCCTATCCATTCATAAACGCTTTTTAAATCTTGTTTACATACTCAAGCAAAAACTTTTTACTGCCTATCTGGCTCAGAACGTTTATTTCCTCTGTGTCATTTCCCCCTTAAGTCTATCATCTATAGAGCAACGTTCTATCCTGTGTCCATCACTCCATCCACTCATGTCAGGATGATTCCTTGAGCACCTAATGGGCACCATGCATGTCTTGAAATATTGGGAAGAAAAAGATGAAGAGGATGTGGTCCTTGTTCTCACGGAGTTCCCAGGGGAAGACAGACTCATATGCACTGCGTGTGGTTAATCACCACGGTATGGTAAAAGCAGGGGATAGGAAAGGAGCACAGAGCCCTGGTCCAGGGCAGGGCTAGGAGGAAGCCATCAGGGCAGTCACCACCTCCTCCCCAGCCAGACAGCTTCCCTCAGGGACACCACATCATGTCCTGGCTTATGTCTTCCCATGCTGCGACCTGAAAGGCCCTTTCCATCCAAGTCTTAGCTATTTTACAAGATCGTGTTTTCTCAGGTTTCAAGCATCATCTCCTCACCGTCTTTACCTGTGCCTTTGGGAATTCTCCAACTTCCCATTCAGGACAGCTCATTTAGGAACTGTTTTATATGTGATGCTTTGCCTTCCTGAGAAAATTGCAACCTCTCCTCTCTGGGGAGATAATTGCATTCCTGGCAGTGTGCTGCTGGGAACACAGTAGACACTCAGTTAAACACATCAGATGAGTAATTGATACCTGGACTTCCTTACCCATCATCCCCCATTTTACTCATGTGGTCAGCATGAGTAATACCACATTGACACACAGTAGGCACTTAGTAAAAGGAAGACATCATGAGATATAGAAAGAATAAGGACTTCAAAGTCAAACAGACCCAAGTTTAAATCCCAACTCAATTACCCTGGCTGTTTGGACTTGGCGAACTTTTAACTTTCTTGAACTCCAGGTTTCTTAAATGCAAAATGAAGACTGATAAAGCAAACTTTATGTCTATTGAGGGGGTGATTAAATGAGTCTGTGTATGTATGATGGATAGCACAGTGCCTGGCACTCACCAGGGAACCAAAACGTGCTAGATCCTGTCCCTGCCTCTATTCTTCCTCCTCTCTCCACTCCTACCCCTTCGTGCCAGGAACAATTTGGCAAGAAGCAATAGAGACATTTAAAAACTTCAACACCTGCCTGCTTTTGGTTGCAAAACAGCACTTAAGCTTTTCTCAAGCACCCAACATAAAGCCTAGCAAGGACCTAGATTGTGTTTATCACATCCAGCTTGTCACAGGGGAAATGTTGGCTTATGTATTATTTACTCTTATTATGTGGGCATAAATGTAATGAAAACTGGATGATCTTTGAGTTCTAAAGGCTCTCAAAAAAATGTGAGAGACACTCTACATTTTTGACTGCCATTCATTCAGTCAACTTGAACGTGAGACCAAGGGAAAATCCCTGTACATTCTTCTTCCCACAGAAAGGGTTAAACATCCCTGCTGCAAAAGGACTCAGTGTTCCAACTCTAAATGTCATGGGAACATGGCCTGGAAAGGCTGAGGGCCATTGCATTATACAATTACCTATTTACTGGAGACAGTATATTTAATAACTAATCATCTAATCTAATAATACTGAAGAATATCAGACTCAAAGGTCAAGTGTTTAAGATTAGGGAGAAAGCAGCCTTAAAGTACATTTAAAAGAGCCTCACAGATCAACAAGTCTGCCTTGGAACCTGCCACCCTACCATCACTTCCAGGCCAGTAGGGAGCTCAGAAATGTCACCATCTTTCAACCTCAGGATATATATTTTAACCACTCTTTCCATAGGTGTTTTATTCTATGATGTCTCTTAGCAATTTCAGAAGATGATGTCACCTTATATAATGATAGATTTGCTCTAAGAAGTAAAATTTTATACTTTGAGTTTTATATACCCTTGCCCAAAATGCTATTTTTTTTTTCCTCAGGACTGTCCAGTGTTAACAAGTTCTGTTTACTTCCATTTTGTGGTTCACTCTTCTGGACCTTTTTCTCAGAGACCTAAGACACCATCATTCCTCAAGATACTCGTGGTACAAACTCCTCATTTCTCAAGTACCTAAAAACCTCATCATGAAAAGTCACCCTTTATTTCTCAGTGTTGAAAGCCTGAATGGATACTCTTCCTCTTTCTTTCAGAAAGGAAAAGTCTTGTCACGGTTTAGATTCTCTAGATGAATTCCTTAAAGAATCACCATGGAGTGCTGACTCTCCAATATGCACACTCGGCCAGCAAGACATTTATTTTTATTCCAAGCATTTGGGTCCTTTCTTTCAATATTTTCATCAATTGCTCACTTCAGTCCCTTGATGGCTTCTAATCTTGATACTTTGCTCACTGTTTCTCAGAGTAGAACATTTTTGAAGATATACATATCCCTGCTAAAATTTTCTAGGAAAAACAAAAACATAAAAATCCTGCAAATATCAGGACAGAATGGGTTATGCTATGGTAACAAATTAACCCAGAGATCCCAGTGGATCATCAAAATGAAGGTTTAATTTTTTGTTCCAATGTGTGCTCATCACAAGTTAGTGAGAGCCCCTGCTCATAGGGCTACTCAGATACCCAGGCTCCTCATGGTTGCTCAGGGACCCAAGGTGAGGGCGATTACCCACCTGTTCATGTCCCCACAATAGAAAAAAAAAAAAGAAGAAGAAAAGGAGGAGCCCACCAGTGCTCTTCTATGCTGAGACCCAGAATGAACATCATCCCACTTTAGCTTATGGCCCATTAGCTAGGACTGGTCACAAATCCCCCTAAGTTCCAGGAAGCATGGATAAATATCCAATAGTGGAATTGCTGGATCAAATGGTAGGTCTACTTTTAGTTCTTTGAAGTGTCTCCATTTGGAGGTTGGAGGTTGTACTACTTTGTGTCCCACCAGTAGTGTATAAGAGTTCCTTTCTCTCCACAGCCACGTCAGTATCTATTGTTACAGGACTTTTTAATATGAGCCATTCTCATTGGAGTTAAGTGATATCTCATGGTGGTTTTGATTGGTATTTCCCTAATGATTAAGGACGTTGAACATTTGTTCATGAGCTTGTTGGCCCTTAGTCTATCTTAATTTGAAAAGTTTCTGTTTGGATGGCACCTGTGGCTCAAAGGGGTAGGGCACCAGCCCCAGATGCCAGAGGTGGCAGGTTCAAACTCTGCCCCGGCCAAAAACTGAAAAAGAAAAAAAAAGAAAAGTTTCTGTTCATATCTTTTGCCCACTTTGTAATGGGATTGTTTGTTTGTTTTTTGCCGATTTGCTTGTGTTCTTTGTAGATTTTGGTTACCAGTCCTTTATCTGATGCATTGCATGTAAATATTTTCTCCCATTCTGTGGGTTGTCTATTTGCTCTTCTGATTGTGTCCTTAGCTGTGCAGAAGCTTTTTAATTTGATCAGGCCCCATTTATTTATTTTTATTGTTGCTACGATTGCTTTGGGAGTCTTTATGAATTTTTTGCCTAGGCTGATATCTATAAGAGTTTACCCACCATTTTCTTTTAGGATTCTAATAGTTTCCTTCCTTAAATTTAAGTCTGTTATCCATCGTGAGTTAACTTTTGTGAGTGGAGAGAGGTGCAGATCCTGTTTCAGCATATTTTATTATTCACACAATGCTGTATATTATGTAATGGTACCTGTCTAAAATAAATATATACTCACACATACATACAGAGAGTACACAAATGATAGTTTGCTTAGTTTTTTTAACTGATGAGAAGGATTGTTATTATTATCGTTCCCATTTACAGAGGAGGAAACTGAGGCTTAAAGAGATTAAAATGACTTGCTCAAAGTGTCAAAGCTAGTTAACGGCAGAACTGGAATTCAAAGTGTCTAATTCCAAAGTCTATATGGTCTGGCATGACCACTAAAGGGATTTCTGGTGTTCAAAGACTAGTGCTCAAAAACCAAGTTCGTTTGTGCCTGCAGAAATTCCAACTTCTGGGGTAGAAGAAACGCCATAGTTTGATCATCTTCCATGGCAAATTGGAAGGAAAAGTAGAAGAAAAGAAACTAAGGGTACGAATGCCAGATAGTCACTAGGTAGTAAATGCAAAAGTATTTAAAGAAAGTAAATGTCAAAGGGAAATATCACAATCTTTGGTTGACATCCTCTTCCTCACCCAGCCCCTTATCATCTTCCTATGGAAATCAGCTTCCTGGCACAGGCAGACAAGCCGTCCATTGTCTGAACATGGAGTGATGGACAGATCCAGATTCACAGCACCTGGAGTTCAGAGGCAATCACCATGGGTTGAGACACTTAGACCTTCCTCTTCTAGGTGTATCTCCATGTGGTCCCTAAGAGCTACATCCACGAAGAGAAACATTTTATGTGGCTCAGCATACTTGGAGTTATGGTTATAATCTTCTATTTTCTTAGCCAGTAATGAGTGATCCTCTTAAGTGTTAAACCAAAAGCACTAGACCCTCTGTAGGACTTTCATTATTAGAAGGCTTTGAAGCTTGGGAAGAAGTCGAAGTTTAAAAGGAAACATGTTTTTTAAACTTTATATTAGATACACTAAAAAACAATAGTGCAAATGGAATTCTTTAGAGGTAACCAAATTTCTCAGGCTATCTTTGAGGCAGTGATAAAGATTTAATTTTTTAAAATCCCTATCAAACCCTTTTGGGCAATATTTGCATAAATTCTCAAACAATGGGACTGTTTTCATGTAAATTTCTTTTCAGAGAGATTCCTGCTTTCTGAAGGCAGTGAAACTGTAGCTGTATTCTATAAAGCCACGTTTATTGCCTCCTGCAGACTATGCTTTATACTAATGATCTGAAAACTTGTGTCCCCAGCTTGCTATTGGGTGATCTGTGGTTCACAAAGTGAAAAGAGAAAGTGAGGAATTTACTTTCTAGTTAATTACTTCTGGCTAAGATGGGGGAGTGCTCCCCAGACCTTCCAGGACCCCTGAAATCTGAAAAGCCCTCTATAAAATGTAAAATATCTAAGCAGTTGACCCCATCACAGGAGTGGGCCAGGGTGGGGGGTGGGGGGGGCGTGGAAGCAATTCACTAATCTGTGCCTAATTTTAGTGAGAAATTTTTCTGTGTTTCAAAAATCTGACTTTTTTCTCTAACTGCCCTGGGCTACCTTTCTAGCTAGGAACAGGAAGACCCCAAGTCAGCATGAGTATGTAAAAAGGTAAAAACTAACTATCCATAGGAACAAAGCTTTCACTCTTCTGAGGCTTCACTGTTAATAAGAAACAACTCTACCTTTATTTTTCCAGAGATGTATATCTAAAAGTTATAGTAAAAATCAATTAATCAATCTTTCCCTCCTATACCCAGCCCTCTCTTTGTTTCTCAAGGACCCTGAGTTCTCTAATTCCTGGGCACGCCTAGGGAAGTTCAGTTCACTGTAATAGAATTTCTCTGCAGCTGTTCTAAAACTCCATATTACATCTGCAAACTCTTCTGTCTGTCTGCAGAGAACACGGCCCCTTGACTGTATTTGAGTTTCAGAGAGAAAAAGCTCGGAACCATTTAGATTACCCACCGTCCTCAATGTTCCCCGCACACAAAAAAATGTCAGCCCTCATGGCAAAGTTCAGGACATAACTGTGTTAGCTAATTTAATCATTTACCATGAAATCCCAGTTATCTTAATCTTAGGTAGTACGGTCCTTAAGTCGGCTGCATATTTGTATGTAATTGAATACTAACCCTACAAGGAAGAACACAGGATTTTGTTTTTTCATAAATATCGTTAGAAATGAAATTTTTCCACCGGCAGAAAAAAAGATGTTATTCAAAGCAACCACGAGTTTTATCCTTGAAGAGCTGCCACTCTGCTAGTCTCTGGCATGTGTCTGAGGGTCCCCTCCCTGCTGTCACCTCACTCACATGTCCCTTCTGTTCCACCTTTATTTGTTATTATTTTGTGTGACCGAAGGTAGCATTCCATTTCCAAGGACTCCATTGGGACACTTAGGAAAGCAGGAGAGCTCTGTGAGGGAACAGGGCAGGAGGAACCCACAACCAGCTCTGCCTCCAGTGACACAGTCCACTTCTGAACGTTCCTTTACTTTCCAGACACCTGATGTATTATTGGAGAGGCAAACACAACAAGGCCAAGATGTCTTCATTTTCTGTCAAAGCCAGGCCTCAACTACAGTGTGAGTGAGGCCCTGGATTTCCACAGCCAGCCGGTCAGACCCCGTGGACAGCTGCAGCAAGCAAGGGACTAGGAGGGGAGAGGGAAGTGACAGGAGCCAAGGCAGGCCGGGCGGGCAGCTCCGCGTGTGACTGCTGCAGAGAGAGAGAGTCCGGGGCCCGAGGAAACCCCAGCAGCAAGGGAAAAACAGATTGACTCTCAGTGACTCATTTAGCTCCTGGATTGGACAGATCTCTCCCCTGCTGGCAATTTGGCTCTGCATCAATAGTTCGGATACCAGGCTGAATAGCTTAAAATAATTAGAGGGAAAAAAATCTGCAGAACCGCTAGCCATCCAACTCTTCACTCTGTGCTGAAAGACACAGGACAAATGACATCTAGGTTATTAAATATGAAGTCACTGGATTTGCTGCCCATTTGGTC
Organism: Galagoides demidoff; assembly: GCA_963574575.1. Lineage (NCBI taxonomy): Eukaryota > Metazoa > Chordata > Mammalia > Primates > Galagidae > Galagoides > Galagoides demidoff. Next base: position 16,930 of record CAUYQV010008377.1, on the reverse strand, counting down.
CAAAAGCAGAGAACTGGATAAAACTCAAATTTATAATTCAGTGTAGATGGCCTGTTTGTCCTTGAGGCAATCCATGAATTTTGGCTGGGCAGCCACTGCGACATGTGGAAATAATGTGGGGGGGAAAGGGGGATGAACAATGTTTGATTCCCCCCACCCCCACTCTGCTTCCGCCCCCTGGGAAAAAAAAATGAAAATGTCAATAAAGAGTGTGAATGTGAAGAGGAATGGAATCCGAGCCCGGAGTTTAGTAGCTGGCAGTTTAAACTTTATATACTTTAGGCCGACAGGCGGCTGGATTTCCTGTACTTTATATCCAATGTACAAAAACAGAAGCAACAGGCTCATTTGGTATCAGTAAAGGTCAGTTAAAATTATAGAGACATCCTTTGGAGCAAATCCCCAGTCTTGTATTTGCATATTTATGAACTAGAGATTATGACAGGCCATTCCATTTATTAGAGCAGTGCTGCTATAGTTAATAGTCTGTCAGCATTTCCATTATAAACCCCGTTTTTCAGTGTTTTAATATCTCAGCTGTTAGAAATCACATCAGGCTGAAAAGTGGTCTTCGGCCTCTCCGGCCCACGGCAGGGTGAGTTGGTGGTGGTGGCAAGGCTCTGGAACCCAACAAAGGCATTTAAATCAAGCCAACGGGTTTTACGTTGAACATTAACAGTAAATATAAAATCAGGGCTTTTGAGGAGGACTGTTGGATTCTTCTCCTCCCCCTCGATCCCCAAATTATCTTTCCCCATCTTGTCATCCTTGACAGTATCAAGGACTCTGTCTGATAGACATTCTCTATCTGAAGGGAAGGCTGTTTAAGATTTTAGAGCAGAAAGTTTGGGCTTGGCAGGATGGTTTCCTTCACGTCACTGGAATTGTGGGGCTGAGATGAACGTCAGCATGAAGCAAAGAAGCTGACACCATTCATTCGGCCATTGTTAAGGATTGGGTGGTGTAGTCTAAAATCTGCAGGGGAGATGGGCAGGTGGGAGACCCAGGGGTAGTTGATGTCTGAAGGCTGTTTACTGGCAGAAGTCCTTCTTCCCAGGGAGAGGGCAATCTTTTTCTTAAGGCCTTCAGTTGTATGGATGAAGCCCATTCACATTGTACATGAAATGAACCATCACAGACGATCATCTGCATTACTGCTTTAATGTTAATCTCATCTTTAAAAAATACCTTAACATCAACATGCAGACATGGTTTGGTCAAATATCTGGGTACCATGGTCTAGCCAAGCTGATATATAAAATTAACCATTCCAAGCATGAATAGCATCATATTTTAAGCATTTCCCTATATATATAGTCCTGGACTTGACCTTGGTAATTCAAAATTAATGACACAGTCCTTGTCCTCAAGGTGCTTGTGGTCTACCATCTCACTGGAACCAAGTTTTCACCGCAAAATGACAGAGCTGATAGCTGGTTCCATGCTACGTGTTCCCCCTTCCGTGATTCAGGATACATCCGGCACAGAGGCACCCTGGAGGGTGTGCTTTTAGCTGTGCTCTCAAGAGAAGGCACTGGTTGGTTGGTATCCAAAGACTGCTCATCACACAGGGAAACCTGACACTAAGCTCTCTGGCAAGTAACTCAGAGATGCTCAAAGCTCTCTTGGGATTTGAGGAGAACTTAAAAGATGAGGACAGGGAAGAAGCAGGTTGCCTTATCATTACTAAGTCATTCATTCCAACAAAATGAGCATCGACTCCCATTATACGGCTCCCTGATACCTTTTAGGATGAGTCATATAAATATATTCTCAACTGGACAACCTCCCGCCACAGGGAAGATTGAAAACGCTCATCACACACTACTTGGCAGAGCTTTCACTATTTCCCCTCCCCAGAAGTGTACACCAACCCAAAAACCTTCATTAGAAAAAAACCTTGGAGGACAGTCTGACCCTAGGGACTCCCCACGTGTATAGCTCAGACCCAAGAGCTGCTCTGTCTAATAGAGGCAGCTCCCTTGGGTCTGTCCTCTACATTCCTTCTCCAACTAGATGACCTTTCTTTTATTTGCTCAGGAGGTGCCACCCTCCTGGATGCACAGAATAAGAATTCAAAGTCCTCTTAGAGTGACAGAGAATAACATTACTCTATCACTCAATTTTATTTTATTAAAAACTTGAAAAGTAAACATAAAAACACATATTCCAGGTGCTGCTACTGTCACTTGCTGGCTGAAAAAACTAACTGTTGGATAAGAAGGCCAAAATGTGCCAATTCAGTCCCCTGGGAGCAGTTGCCTACTATTCTATCAAGAGACACGGCATCCCACTTAAAGGACGGTTGCCCTTAGCGCCTATGAGCCAGGCTCAGCTTTCCTTCCACCTTTAGATTCCCTGTGAAATGAACAGGACTTATGTAAGTGCTGTCAGCAGCATCTTTGAATGGGAAGAACAATTACATAATAAGACACACACCGGGATGTGTGTAGTTGTGTAATAACAGCATGCCTCACTGTGCTAGGCTGGTTGCCAACAACCATCTCGTCATGCTATTATATTATAAGAACATATGCCCTCGAGGCATGTTGAAATTATTCTGAGGATCTCTAAAGGAAACTTGACTGATCAAAGAAGAACCTCAATTTAGAAAACAATAAAATATGAATCTGACAAAGGGTTGATAACTAGAATCTACAGAGAGCTCAAATTAATCAACAAAAAAGGAGCAAACAATTCCATCTATTACTGGGCAAGAGACACAAACAGAACCTTCTCTGAGGAAGACAGACTAATGGCTAACAAACATTTGAAAATACGCTCATCATCCCCGATCTACAGAGAAATGCAAACCACCCTGAGATATCACCTAACCCCAGTGAGAATAGCCCACATCACAAAGTCTTGAAGCTGCAGAGCCTGGCGTGGATGTGGAGAGAGTAGAACACTTTTACACTGTTGGGGGGACTGCAAACTGATACAGCCTCTTGGGAAAGAAGTATGGAGAATCCTCAAAGATCTCAAATTAGATCTCCCATTTGATCCCACAATCCCTCTAGGCATCTACACAGAAGAAGAAAATTGTTTTACCATAAGGACATTTGCACTAGATTGTTTATCTTAGCTCAATTTACGATCGCCAAGATGTGGAAACAGACTAATGTTTCCAGACTAAATGCCCATCAACTCAGAAATGGATTAACAAATTGTGGTACATGCACACCATGGAATATTATTCAGCCATAAAAAGATGGTGACTTCACATCTTTTATAATAGCCTGGACAGAGTTGAAACATATTCTTCTTAATGAAGTATCACAAGAATGGAAAATCAAGAATCCAGTGTACTCAATTCTAATATGAAGCCAGTGATGATTTTGTTACATACCCACATAAGAGAAAAACTCAAATCTATTCAAAATGGGGAGGTGGGGGAATGAGGGAGCAGGGAGAGGGAGCAGGGAAGGAGATCAAGGTGTTCCCACCTAATGGGCACAATGTTGGGGTGGATGGCACACCTCTTGGGAGCAGACCACAGATATAGGAGGGACTTTACCTAACAAATGCAAACATTGTAATCTAATTCTTTGTACCCACAATAAAAATAAATAAATAAAAAGTTTTAAAAGCCCAATACTGATCCGAAAGAGTATCAGAAGAATTATACTTACCTGAATAGAACTTATAGTGTAACATGAAGTGTTATGATTCACTTGTGTCACCACAGAATTTAAGGTGATGGAATGCCAATTAGGGAAAAAAAAAAAAAAGAAACAGAAGCCAGACTGAGGGGCTGGAGTCACATGACATGCCACCCTCTTCATAGTTGTTCAGAATGCTGAGTAAAGTAGAATTTTGTCTCAACCAAGAAAGTTTCAGCTTCTGTGGAGATGAACCTTCCTTAACAAAAAGACACCACAAAGGCTTTTTAAACTTCCTACACTTTGAACTTCTCTTCTACTGTCCTGATAGTCATCAAATCAAAAAGTAATTTCAGAAATTTGAGAGGATGAGACTTTGATTTGGAGTTGAACCTTCTCAATGGTACTTTTCTTAAAATGAAAGTAGGTGCCACTGCTGGTGGGAATGTAAACTAATATGTTCCTTTTGGAAAGACATCTGGAGAACGCTTAGAGAACTAAAAATAGACCTGCCATTTGACCCTGCAATTCCTTTATTAAGTATATTCCCAGATGACAAAAAATCGCATTACAACAAAGATATTTGTATCAGAATGTTCATTGCAGCCCAATTCATAATTTCCAGGTCATGGAAGAAGCCCAAGTGCCCATTGATCCACGAATGGATCAACAAACTGTGGTATATGTATACCATGGAATACTACGCAGCCATTAAGAAGGATGGAGACTTTACGTCCTTCATGTTCACATGGATGGAGCTGGAGAATGTTCTTCTGAGCAAAGTATCGCAGGAATGGAGGAAAAAGTATCCAATGTACACACCTTTATTACGAAACTAATTTGTACCTTTTATATGAAAGCTATAACCAAATAGCCTAAGAATGTGGGGAGGGGGGAGTGGGTGGAGAGAGGGGGATTGGAGGGACCATTTTTGAGGTATTTCTTACAGGGGTACAAGTGAAACTCTCTAAGAGTAGAATTAGAATGTTTTAAAACTATAACTGAGAAAATGACATGAAGGCTGTGTTGACCAGTTTGATGGAAGTATTTCGGATTGCATGCGAAAACCCCACACTGTACCCCATAAGGGCATTAATGTACATAGTTACCATTCAATAAAATTAAAAAAAAAAAAAGAAACAAAACAAAGAGTGACAAAACAAATTAAGATGGGGCTTTTGCTGTAAGGTCACGGGACAGCTTACTGACTTGAGGACAGTTTATTTCTTAATTTTTAAATTTTTTTTTGAGACAGAGTCTCAAGCTGTTTCCCTGGGTAAGAGGGCTGTGGCATCACAGCTCAACCTCTTGGGCTTAAAACGAGTCTCTTGCCTCAGCCTCCCAAGTAGCTGGGACTACAGGTGCCTGGCTATTTTTTGGTTATAGTTGTCTTTGTTTGGCAGGCCTAGGCTGGATTCAAACCCAGCAGCTCTGGTATATGTGGCTGGGGCCCTAACTGCTGAGGTATAGGTGCCGAGCTTTGAGGGGAGTTTAGGCAGAAGCCTCCTGAGTTATTATACCCAGAAGTGATTGACCCTCCAAAACAAGGAGGGTTGAGAGACCAGTAGATGGGTAAACGCATCTGCTACCCACTGTCTCTCAGTGTCTCCACCCTACCGCGCAGTTGACTGTCTCCGGGATTCTTAGCCTCTCCTCATTTCTCTCTTTAGACTGGCTTCTCTGCCTCTCTGTGTTTCTAGACCAGCTCGCAGCCACCACTGGAGCTCCCTCTGCCCCATTGGAGGGGCTGATGGAACTAACTGGAATTCCTGTACTTCAGTACCTCTTTCCTGAGGGAAAGAATCTAAATGACTTGATGTAGGTCAGGTGTCCAGCCTCCTGGAGTCCACTGTGGCCCAGGGCCCACCTGGCTGGCTGCCGACTTAATTCTGCTGAATCGTAGTTGGCAGGTTTGGGAGAGGCTCTCTGGCAAGGTAGAATGTAGAGGGGGCAGATGGATCAATATCCCTGTTAAATGCTGCTTTTCAGGCTTTCCGACTTTAATGACACTGGTAGAGTCCCAGTGATGTAAATAACCTAGTTACCACCTGGCTTATCTAGTCGAGTACTGATACCTACTGTGGGCAACTGTATACAGCAGGTGCTTAAGAAGTAGTGACGGTGGTAATAACAAAGGAGAATGTGAGATAGGATGTGATTCTTTCTCAGTAGTGTAGGTTAATTATATTTTTTTAATGAAAGCGCTTCTTTGCTTTGCAGATGAAAAACCCCTTTGTAAATGCCAGTCCATATCTTCAAATCACTTTATAATTACCTTATTCCCATTACAAAAGTAATACATTTGCATTTTAAAATATTTGGAAACCAGATTAGCAAAAAAGGAGAAAATAGAAATTCCTCCTAATCCTGCCGCTCAGCATTGACCACACATGGTATTTTGGTGTGTTTTTCCCCCCTGGTTAGGAAAGGGCTTTCCCCCCTTAACATTATATTGTGAACATTAAAGATTCTGCTGCCCCACCGAGGGCTGCTCTGCGTCCCGTCACGTGGATACACTGTGTGGAAGTAGACGCACAGATGTGAGCACCAAATGCGTTCCTTGGGCTGGGGCGGATTGGGACACTGACCCCAAGGTCTTGCAGCTGTGTGGACACTGCCCGACTGACTTCTGGGCGCAGAGTGACTGTGGCAGTTGGTCAGAAATTGAGTTTGTATGATAATGATCACTCTTATCCACGTGGCCACCACTTTCCTGAGGATAATTTGAATGAAGCTCATTTACTGTTTTGCAAGGAGGATGGCTCAGCCGAGCCTCCCTGGAAGGAAAATCATCAGCGTCCCCCTCAGGGTTCCGGGAGCCTCTTTCTGCTCATGTCGGGTGGCCCCTGCGCCTGTGCTTGCTTCTCCTGATAAAGCAAATTGCAGGCATGCCAAATTGCTTTGCTCCAGCTTAACCCTACCCCAGAATGAGTCTATAAATGCTACAAAAGGAAAGCTTATGAACATATGCTACATAGAACTCAGGAAACGTCCTGCCTACTTAATCCTTTTCCTACTTCAGGGGGAAAAATCTGTTTATACTTGAACTGAGAATTGAGGGATCACAAAAATGAAGATTGGATGCCATGCTAGAAATCACCAGTTGTGTTTTTTCATTTTGCCGAGAGCCATGGGTTGATTTTTTTCAATATAGCTGTGTCAGTGGGGAAATGGGCCACTCTTTCTAGAGTTCTTAGATTCACTCTCAATTATGTGACTGTGTCTAACTGGCTTTTGAGGAAATTCAAGTTCGACTTGTTTAAACACAGGGTGTTCATGATGGTGGGCTCTGCGGGCTGGAGGCCACCTCTCCAGGTCCTCATCTCTCCCCTCCTCCTCCCATGGCTCTACAGATGGAGGAGGGCCCTTTTCCATCTGTGTGCTCTTGGTCAGATTCTCCCCCAGAGAGGTGCACGAATCCCAATAGATGTGGACTAGCTCAGAGGGTTGGGAACTTGCCCTAGCAGGCTGGTCCTTCTGGCTCGAGATGATTCTCCTACAGAATAGTTGCTCTTTGTCCTTACTGGCATATTTGCTCAGAGACACCCACAGAAGCTGCTCTGGAAAACTTTCTGGCCTGAAAGTGCCTCTGATTTTTGATCCTGCATATTTTGCTGTAAACCATCCCACACTGAAGCTCTGGAGGACCCTCTAACAGGTCAGCTTTAGTCTCTGTCTCTAGGAAGGCAATGCAATTTTCCTGCCCGTGTCTTAGTTAACGTGTGTCTGTATCTTCCGGCTGTCTTGAACTAGGGGTCTATGGGGCCATTTGGTTTGACACCAAAGGCACTGTGTGTGTATAGCCAGTCATGATGAATAACTGTAAACATGAGGAGATGCTTGCCCAAAGGGGGTGTTAGCTGAGAGGCGTGTGAATCTGCTTGGAGGGGCAACAGCTGAGATGTCAGAGTAGTTTACCATCTCCCAGGCTGAGGCATTGGGAGAATATTTTCTGTCTGAGAAATATTACAAGCATCAGGTCCCAAATTTCCCCTCCTGTGGCTGCAGGTGCTCATCCTTCTGAATTAGGAAAGAGAAAAAGTCTATGGGCATTACTAGTATAGGCGCTTCAGATGGAGAAAGAAGTGAAACATGGATGTGTCTTCCACATGGGAATGCACTGTGGTCATCTTTAGCTTGGGAGCATTGTAAATAAAGTTCCACGTGATGTTTGCTATTAATGCCATCGGGACCTGCTAACTTGCTTCCTTCTCTCTGTACACGTGAAAACCCTGATACTGGTAAACAGGGAAGAACAAGGACAGCAGAATGAAGGCTCATGGGTGTTACGTTGTAACAACATGGGCCATTATTCCATTGATACTTATCAGGGTATCCTGGTCTGGTCCAAAAATGTAGCCAGCATTTTGATATATTCCAGAAGATGTGATAATGTATCACTTTTCTTGAATTCTTTCACTTAATCTTTCACAATTCATGGGGCATATATTATTCTTCAGTACTTAACAGATGAGTGAACAGATGTTCAGAGAGGTTAAGTAAGTTGACCAAGATTGCACAGCTTCTAAAAAGGAGGCACTTTGAGAGAGTACAGCGAATCTTTGTCTAGGCAGCAGGGTAAGGGCAGAAGAATCTATCAACTTTCTGCAAAGGCAGAGTTGATACCAACGGATCTGTGCTATGTTCCTTGATAACTTTGGATGTGTCTGGGACAATTTGGGGGCATGCCTTTGGCACACAAGTGCTCCTTTCTGTAAAGCTGATCTGTTTTCAGATATTTCTTCATTCATTCACTTGTGATTGATTCATTCAGTCACTCTATTTTCTATAAATGAAGCATCTGTTTTGCTGAGAGGTAGGGTAAGAGCAATAGAAAGATGACTGGAAAATTGACAATCTGATTGGAGCGAAGGATACACAGTGAGAGTTAGAACACATTGCACTTGGTGGTGAGTATGGCAAGAAGCAGTGGGATTCGGGAGCTTGCTCCAGGAGTTCTTGGAGTGACCTCTAGGTAATATGTCTCCTCCCATTGGGAATCCCAGTTAGCATTCCAGAAATTTATATCTCAGCATGGGGACTGGAATTTGTTCTGCACTGCCAGCCACAATGAAGAGATCTATTAACAGCATGTGATTTCTTTGTGATGGATAATTTGTGAGCTCAGATGTGTATGTCTAAAAGAGTTGGTGCCTAGAAGAACCTTCAAATCAAACAGCACAGAGGACTTCCTCTGTGACACATGTTCAGGGACAGCTCCAGATACAAGTAATTGTGAAGTGGGTCACTGCTCTTTTGAGTCCTTACTTCTCTTATCTTGGGGCATCTAACCCCACAATCCAAGTCCCCAACCTTAAACACACTCCATCAAGGCCGAATGCAGTGGCTCACACCTATGACCCTAGGAGGCCAAGACAGGAGGATCACTTGAGCTCAGGAGATCAAGACCAGTCTGAGCAAGAGTAAGACCCCTGTCTTTACTAAAAATAGACAAATTAGCCAGGCATTGTGGTAGGTACCTGTAGTCCCAGCTATTCAGGAGACTGAGGCAGAAAAATCACTTGAACCCAGGAGTTTGAGGTTGCTGGGAGCTATGATGATGGCACTGTACTCTACCCTGGGCGACAGAGTGAGCCTCTGTCTCAAAAAAGCAAAACAAAAGCAAAAACAAATAAATAACAACAAAATCATATTCTAGCAAGGTCCTAGTGCCCTGACTACTTCTTTTGGTGATCCCTCAACTTCTAATGTCATTAAAAGAATAGGATGGAGTGGTTCTGCACCTGTAGCAGAGTGGTTATGGTGCTAGCCACATACACCCAGGCTGGTGGGTTCAAACCTGGCCTGGGTCAGCTAAACAACAATGACAACCGCAACACAAAAATAGCCAGGTGTATGGCAGTGTGGCAGGTGTCTGCAGTCCCAGCTACTTGGGAGGCTGAGGCAAGAGAATCACTTAAACCCAGGAGTTTGATGCTGCTGAGAGCTATGCTACCACAGAAGTCTACTGAGGGTGACATAGTGGGACTCTCTCTCAAAAAAAAAAACAAACCCAAAAACCAAACAAACAAAAAAATGAATAGGATTGAGTAATGTTGAAAATTCTAATATTATTCATTTACTCTCTCATATGAGTTTAAACCAACAATTTTTTACAGTATTCCTTGTGGTCCATGAAATGAGATTAATAAACACATTTTGGTTATTTACCTTAGGTTTTTCAGTTTCTTTCTATTTATGGCAAGTGGTATTGGCTATATATATATAATTTTTTTTTTTGAGACAAAGTCTCACTCTGTCACCCTAGGTAGAGTGCTGTGATGTCATAGCTCACAGCAACCTCAAACTCTTGGGCTCAAGTGATTCTCTTGCCTCAGCCTCCCAAGTAGGTGGGAGGTGCTTACCATAACGCCTGGCTATTTTTAGAGATGGGGGTCTAATTCCTGCTTAGTCTGTTCTTGAACTCCTGAGCTGAAGTAATCCACCTGCCTTGGCCTCCCAGAGTGCTAGGAGTAAGCAGCGAGCCACTACATCCAGCCTGGCTATATATATTTTTATATATCATTGACATTGGGTATTTATAGGGATATAAGATTATTTTCTTCAAAAACTTAATTTAGGTTGGCAAAATTGAGTAAATTTAAAGAAAAATATTACATTGATGATCTAACATTGGTTCTCATAGAGATTATAAAATCATTAAAAGAAATATATGAATAAAGTTCTCGAACAGTTGAACCATTGATTTGGGTATGTGTGCATTTCACGCTTGATCTGTAATTGTGAAATACTGTGTTTTGTCTTATAGGATGAGAATTTAATTGATCAGGGTAGGAAGAACACCCCTGAAATTTATTGATAGAAGGTCATTTACTTTTACCTCCAGTACTGTAACTCATTCATGTTACGGAGACTTCTGTCTCATTGGACTTTTCTCTTTTAGTTAGTGGTTATTCTTCAGAGCCAGTGATTCTTCCTTCACGGTGTCCAGTTTCGTGTAACTATGTGGCATGTAACTATGACTTCACGTAACTATGCGGCTTGTCTCCACAGAGTTCTCCTTCACTAAATGCTTGAGTGGGCATGGACTACATGCTGCTTAGAGTATATAAACTAGACTTGGTAGTTTCAGGAGCCAGAATGAATAGTGGCAACAATTTGGCCATACAATTACAGAACAGGAAGTAATAGAATAAATAGAGTATTTATGTCATGTACCAAAAATAGCACTTGAATCTATTCCTGAACCATTTTTCTAAGGGACAGGAGAAATTGCCAAAGAGAGATTTTTCTCTCAGGGTAGTAAGTAGGCCAGGAAAGAGAACATGTAACTACAATTTTAAGTGAGTCTGATGTGGCAGGCTTCCGGAGCTAGCTAGAATTACACTAATTGGACTACTTGGTAGAGGATTTTGGTCTTAAGTGGGTCTGTCTTCAGGCAGGACCAGGAGAGGGAACCCAGGAATTATTAAAGCAGCCTGTGATGGACAATGATGGTGAAATTAAATGAAATTTGTTGGTAATCTCACGTCAGGCTAGGTGACATCCTGGGCTTCCTTTTGCCGTATGATTCTGGATGATTTTTTTCCCCTGTTCCACAATGCAGGGTTTCCCCAAAGATGTCATACATAGGGAAAATGGGATATGAGATTCTATATCGGTTTGATTAGGTAATTCCTGCAGATACCTAAAGGAACACCCATTCCGAAAGGTCTGTTGTAACATCTTTTCCTAAATGCAGTGGAGTGATTATTGCTGTTATACAAAGTAATTTTTCATACTTCTTATAGAAGCGAAAGTTGACATTTTCACTGTACTTATTTCTTTGCTATATAGCCTCTTTTAAAAATTACTTTATGAATCAGAGAATGCTATAGCCTTTTGATAATTGATGAACAAGAGAGAGAAAGAAAAACTAAATAATGTTATTACTATTGTCATTCTTGGTCATTACTTGGTTGGGATTTTATCTAGTTTGGGGGCTAAATTCTTCTTTATGTTGAAAAATAACAATTAACTGCCTTCAGATAATTTAGGCTGCTGCATCCCCAGTGGGTAATTTGTCAAGTTAAGAGTATCACTTTAAGAATATTTATTATTCCTTGTTTTTGGTATGAGTGAGGAAAAATAATCTAAATATTTGAATTCCTCCTCCTCTTCAGTGATAAAAACAATGGGGATAAGTGTATTTGGAAAGCATAAATCTTATAAAACTGTTAGATTTATAATTATCTTCGTCCATTTGGTGTTGCTATAGAGAGGACGTGCATGTGGCTCAGGGCTCTGCAGGCTCCACAAGAAACACGGGTGCAGCACCTGCCTCTGGTGAGGGCTCCAGGGAGCTTCCCACCAAGGCTGGTGGTGAAGGGGGAGCAGATGTGCCACATGGCAAGAGGGAAAGCAAGAGAGGGAAGGAGCGGTGCCGGCTCTTTTAAACAACTAACAGAGGGAGAGCTCACTCTCACTGTGGGAGATCTGTCCCGGTAACCAAACCCTTCTCCACAGGCCCCTCCTACCAACAGGCAGATCCAATTTCAACCTGAGATTTGGAGGGATAAATATTTAAACTGTATCCGTACTCTAAAGGACATCAGACCCGAAACAGTAACCGTCACTAATGTCCTCCACTCAGCATGGTGACTGACTGGTGAAGCAAACCCTTCAGCAGGCGCTCCCGTGCTCTTTCTGGAAGTCTGCTACATACACCTGTTCACATCACGGACAGGGAATTGCCCAGAGTTCTTATGGGACAAGCAGGACAATTAAATCCATTAGTATGTTGGTTGGTACTTTTTTGTGACCAAATCTACTTATTTCTTGAAGTAGCTTGCGTTGTATTCAGACAGCTGTACAAACAGACCGTAGTATTTAGTCTTGAAGACACACAGAACACAATTCACCCTGTGCTCCCTGAGCAGTGGAAACTGACAGAGAAGAAAAACTGAAGTAGGACCCCCTAGTGTCTTTACATTTCTCATGTCTGGAAACTAAAAGCAAAACTAGGTCTAACCTGCTATCTAATGTATTGATTGGTGGGGGGTGGGGAATGGAACTCTATTTAACCTATTATCTCCTGACTTCCCCTGAAGTGAAATAAACCTAATCAGTACTGTTGTTTCTAAAAACGCATGAAGTGTTTACATCTTAAATGCAATTGTTAATGAGCTATTCTTATGAAAGTTTGCCACATTGCCCTAAATCACTTGCTGAGACAGCCATCGGAGGCCCACATCCCAGCAAACGTTTTCTGGAATGTGTAGGGCACAATTATGATTGACTACAAATCTCCTCATACTTTCATTACAGGAATTAATATAGTGAATTGCTATATAAATTGATGCTGCGGGGAAAGGCATGCTTAGAGGTTCTAATAAGACTGCCGACGACTCAAATTCGCCAAATCTAACTTCTTAGTGTTTTCAGGCTGCCTACCCTCTTGCTGGTGCATATTTATATTTTTTTCTTGGTCTATCTAGCAGACTGCTGGAGGGAAAGGATGTTATTTTATGCCAAACTTTTATCAAAATATAACATACTCATGGGATTTGTAGGCTTGCAAATCCAAAGCATACACCCTGAATTTTCACAAAGCAATCATGCCGAAAGAGCCAGCGTCCAATATGAGAACTAGAACATGACCGTCTCATGCCATCTTGCAGCTTAGGTTATCACTATTTTGACCCTAAATATCATAGCTTGGTTTTTCTGCGTTTGGGGGTTTTTATAGTAAAGAGAACCATACAGGATGCACTCCTTTGTCTGTGGCATCTTTGCTCAACATTATGTCCATGAGATTTGGAATAATTTTTTTGTGTGCGTTCAAGAACTAGTGTAGGCCCGTGAATGTCAAATGACATGGTAGGGTGGGAAAATACTTTGGAAACTTTAAAGTGCCTTGAGATATAGCAATAGGTTGGTTGATTGGGAATTTAAGTAGTTTGAGGTATTTTCATGTGTTTAGGGAAAAAAATGGTGTCATTTAATTATCATGGACTAGTTCAGCTACACAATTTGCATGTGCAAATTTGACAGTGATTCATATCAGATAACTCCTTTGTATCTTAATAGATAAAACTGTAAGGTTTTTGGATATTAAGGTTCCAAAGGTCATTTTAGAAATGTATTCCCTGGGGTTTATTCTTGTACAGGTTAGTGGATAATTTCTTGTAATTGACTAATTAAATGAAAGCTAGAGTCTTTTTGAACCTAAGGCTATATCTTAATGTTTCTTTTATATTGAATTGCATAACTGTGAATAATCTATAATGATGACGTTTTTTCTTTCAATGTCACAATCTACTTTGAATTTGGCTCAGAGGTTAGACTATAAGCTGGATTGCTATCTTTTAGAAGGCCAGATATGTAGTGGTTTTTCTGTAAAGTACACATTTTTGCTAAGACAGAGTCTTATGCTGTGGGCCCCAGTTAGAATGCAAGGGCATCATCTTAGTTCACTTTAACTTCTAACTCCTTGTGTCATGTGCTCCTCCTGCCTCAGCCTCCCAAATAGCTGGCACTATATTTGTGTGCCACCATACCTGGCTGATTTTCTATTTTTTGTAGAGGTAACATCATGCTCTTGCTCAGGCTGGTTTCGAACTCTCCTGGCCTCAAGTGATCCTCCCCCTCCTTGGCCTTTGGAAGATGCTGCTAGGATTATAGGTGTGAGCCACTGTACCCAGCCAGAAGAGCATTTCTTAACTCTAATGCCTACCATCTCAAATCATCAAAACCAAATTGCATCTTAGCAACACATTGCAGTGGCTAAGAACCTGGGTGCGGTGACTTTGGAGTATGGGAGTAGGTTCCTTCTCCACTTTTCTACTTTTCTACTTTGAAAATGATGAGGGAACAATAGCAACTCCACAGTTGGTTTTGTGAGTCCAATTGAATACCATGCTCAATCTAACAGTCAGTACTGTTATTAAAATTTAGATTTCACGATTAAAATCAAGCAGGTGATCCAGAGAAGAATTCTTTCTTAAACTTTAAACCAAAACTAAACTCCCTGTTCCATCCCTCAAGTGGAATAGACTCATTTCAACTCCATCCAGACCAATGGGATGCATCACTGATAGGTTTTTTTATTTTTATTTTTACAGAACAAAACCCCCTTAGAAAGTGGTGATATTTTAATGCTGGAACAAAACACAGTATCATTTTTCAATGTCTATCTGATGACGATCTGGTTATTAGGTTGTCAGAATTTTTTGACAAAATGTAGTGTTGGACTACCTAATTACATTGCTTCAGAGTCCAGTGGGGCTGCTGATCTGTTTTCTAATAATTTCTGGCTGGAGTTGTTTTGTTAAAGGCAAACGTATCAGTCATGTGAGAAATGTTTGCTTTTTATGTTTACTAGCCTAAACATGAAAAATCCACTTAGGCCTGATATTGAGGGAGCAGTAATAATACACAGAACTCAGATGTCCATTCATCTGAAAGTTTTAAGTCATTGGGGAGAAATGTCCAAGAGCCAAAAGTTTTGCAGGTTTTATTTTATTTTATATTTTGGTATTTGAAAAGATACAAGGAGATCAGCAATGTTAAAGATGTACATTTAAATCATATTCCCCTACCACCCCCAAACTTTATGTTATTTTTATTTATTTATTTATTTTGAGACAGAGTCTTACTATGTTGTCCTCAGTAGAGTGCTGTGGCATCATAGCTTACGGCAACCTCAAACTCTTGGGCTTAAGTGATTTTCTTGCCTTAGCCTCCCCAGTAGCTAGGACTACAGGCACCTGCCACAATGCCCAGGTATTTTTTTTTTGCAGTTGTCATTGTTGTTTTTAGCTGATGTGGGCCAGGTTCGAACCCGTCAGCCCTGGTTTCTGTGGCTGGTGCCCCACCCACTGAGCCACAGGTGCTGCCAGAACTTTGTTTTATTTTTAACTATCAGGGGTTTCCTTGTAGACTGAAAACTTGAGTAGTGGAGAGGAGAAACTGATGGAGGACTTGTCTATCCCTTCCCGCATATTAGGACACACATTCAGATTTGTGGGGCTACAAGATCTTGCAGTTTGGAGAATCCTCTTTAAGAATAAAGATTAAAAAGTTGTGAATACAAAATTATATGCGAAGGTAAGTATTTATTTCAATAATTCAGTTAAATGCTTTGGCTCCCTTCTTTTGAGATCTCTTTCCCAAAGGTTTCTTGGTGTTTCCTCCCACCTGGAACACTGACTCCCAAGCTCTCAGCACCCCCAGGACCCCGGGGAGAGAGGGTGCTGAAGTTTAAGCTACATCAGCATCACATTAATCCTTCTTTGTCTATCTGAATATGCTGTTCAGTCAATGAGCATATCACCAGTTAGATGTTATCTAGAAAACCGAAGAGGACATTTAGTTGGAATTAGCTGTGAAATTGAGTTTCAAGTTAACCTCGAGGTAGATATTATAGATTCTTAAGTGAACTGAGGAGGAAAAAAAATGCATTATAAAGTGCAAAGCTTTAAAGATAGTTCTCAAAATGTAGAATGATTTTGGGATACTTAACCTCTCTAGATAAGTTGTTGCAGTGAAAGCTCCGTTAGAAGAAGGTATTGATGAAAAGAAGAGTTATTGATGTTTTCCAGATGCTGTTATTTTGTGAGATATGTGTTGCTTTGAATGACATCTTGAGTTAATCTTTATGCTTATTTTGGAATAAGATTGCATCACTTACCTGTCATCAGAGGGGCATGAGTTGCTGATCTGTTGACAGGTCTAAGCACACCAATCATTGCTGTCACCAGAGGGCCTCGGCTCCCACTGGACAACCTAGAGAAACCTGAAACCTGGGTCAGCCTTTCAATTTTGTACATTTGTCACTTATGCTGATCACTTTGTTAACCTCTCAGAGATGCTGGTGTTTTTGACTACAATTTGCCTATGCAAAATCTGTGTAGTTCAAGGATGTCAAATACCCACGAGTTTGGGAACGTAGATTCTTTACCTGTTGTCTGTTTGTACTGGTATAATGGACTCAGTACATTATAAACTATAGAAATGTATTTGTCATGGTTCTGGAGGTTGAGAAGTCCAAGATCAAGGTGCCAGTAGGACTGGTGTGTGGTGAGGGCTGCTTTCTGATTCCAAGGCAGCACCTGTAGCTGCATCATCCGGAGGGAAGGTTTGCTGTGTCCTCACATGACAGATGGACAGAAGCACCTTATATTAGGGTGCTAATCCACATCACGAGGGCTTTACTGCTGTAACATAATTGTGGGGGGCCAAAAAGTGTGACAAGAATAAAGACCCTTGATTTTAGCCAAGGCAGTGTGTGCTCCCCAGTCTTCCCCTTCCCCAAAACACACTTGCGAGATTTTCAAAAAAATAAGTATCCCACCCTGTTTGCCCGCATCCTGTTACAGAAAGAACCC